>BGPR01000071.1:243090-355162 GCA_013235015.1 Araneus ventricosus
TTCCCTATTCATTTATACTAGTTGCAGCACAAGAAGATATTAGCGTTGATAAATACATTAAAGTAAGGAAGAATACATGCATTTGGGATGAGAATGAAAATAGAGAAATCATTGTAACAGCGAACTGATTTCATAAGGAATGCATTCATAAGTAATGTCGGCATTATATGAAGCAAGGAAGCATTAAGATAATTTCATGTGATGCCATTCGCATATTTACCATTAACTTATTACTCGTTACAGAATAGGAAAATATTAACGTTTAGAAAATCCGTTGAAATGGGGAAGAACATATAAATAAAGATTTTAAAAAATTGAAAGCATCAGTGAAATGATTTTATAAGGGAATACATTCACAAATTAAATTTATTTATGTTTACTTACATATCCACTGAGACAAAATAATAAGGCGTGTCTAAAACACAGTCTATCCCAGTTTTTTTTTTTTTTTTTCAAAAAAAGTGTGGAAGGATTAACCATACACTTTTGATTCAAACTGCGGTTCATTTCCTTTGAAGTTTCAGCTCACAAAAGGGGGAAACAGACAGATGATGGAGGTTTCACCCACGCCTGAAAGTCTAGACTTTCGAACAAAAGGGGAGGCTTCCGCACATGGGATTTGAATTTGGGGGACCGTCTCTATTAACGGGAACCCTAACAAGCTATTGACAGATGCGTGAATATCACGTAACGAGCAGCCGACTTTACGGGGGGAGAGAGCGCAGGAAAATCAAGGCAGAAAAATTACCCAAAAAGTCAGATGATCGAAATGAGTTTCACAAAAGAAGAAATGGTTAAATTAAACAAAAATGGAGATGATTGTGAAGGGAAATATTTACTTTCGCACTTAATGTTAGAATTATCTGGTATTTTCCAACTTTTAAAATATTATGATATATGATAATATCGAGAAATTAGAATACGGTCGTTCAGTTGAAGAAATGTTCGGATTAAACTAAAGTAGTCATGAATGTGAATGAAGAGATTTATTTATGCTGTAAAAACTTCAATTATCTTAGCAATATTTTGCACTTCAAAATACTGTGACAACTATAATGTTCTCCAAAATGGATCTTCGTTCTGAAGCGCGTTGATAAAAATTTTCTTTTTAATATAAGTGATATGCATTCTTGAAATTTCGAGAGCTATATTTAATTATATTTTTGTTAATGAACGAAAATTTCAAATTCATCAATAATTTTATTATATCGAATTACTATATTTATTGCATTGTTGATAAGTTTGTTAATTCTGAAAGATTTCTTTGAATTTGTATTATAAGCAAGCTATTTTATAAGCATACAATATCTGATTTAGCACATTAACTGCCATGAGAATTGTATTTTACTCATTCTAATGCACTGTTTCTACCACGCTATTTTTAGTGCCACAGTTAAGATTTTAAACTAGATATCAGCATGGACCTACAAGCTTTATTTTCACAATTTCCGTCGGACAATATTCTGAATACTTCTCATGAAAATTATTAAGTTTAATAATGTTTCACCCGCACAGCCTTCCTCTCCCCACCACAAAATGATTTCAAGCCATAAATCAGGATCAAAAGTATGTATGTTTTCAAAAATTTCTTCTCCTCATTATTAATATTTGATTCAATGATGATTTTGATTAAGAAATGAGTAGATTTCCAAGGTCTTATTGAATCTAAAATGGTCTAAGTTGGAAGACGGAGTTATTTTGTTTCTAATAAACTAAATCACTTTGATCTGCAGATATCTATATTTCCATATGCACTCAGCTTAGTTCTAGTTTCCAAACAATCATGAGCAACTAATGATTTATAAGACCTAAATGAAAATAAATTCTTTAAGTACACCAATATTTTTTTGCAAAAGAGAGCGGTAATGAGAGAATTAAAAAATATGTATTATTTTGTAAAGTAAAATTATTTAAAATCATTTGCCAGAAATGTAAATTGGGCAATCCTATTATCTTTTGAAACTGAACAATGTAGGTATTAATAAATATAAGAAGGTTATAAGAAATATAAGAGCAAGAACCTGTGAAACATTTGAACGAAAAATTTAATGGAGGAAGAACGAAACAAGGACATTTTGAAATGAGTTGTGCATATTTATTTGAATTAATTATTCTATCGTCTAACATTATATTATAATAAAACAGATTCAGAATACAATATACGTTAATCATAAAATATACACTAAATTATATGGTTATTAAATAAGATTTAATATTCCATTAAAATTAATAGAGTGGTAAAAGAGGTAAATGAAAGATGCGTTATTTTATTTGTTCTGATAGAATTCATTCAGGGCGTCATACTGTAGTTTTATTGAGCTCTCCAAATGTGCAAAAATATACGTAGAGATATATTTTATCAACGAGACATATTTGTACGCTTCCGACAGTCCTCGAAATATTCATATCTTTTAATCACGCAATAAAACTAGCTCAAATTTTCAAAGAAATTGGTGAAAATCTGTACTACTGCACCCCTTTACCTCTGATATCTTTATTCCATCCCACAACACATGATATTTATGAACGCTCTCATAACAACAGAGAGATACAATAAACTTTGAATTCAATTGCTTCAAATATGGAATATTTTAAACATATTTATCTTTTTACCTACAATACTTCTTCAATCATTCGCTTCGTTTCATGCCACCAAACTGATTATGTTCATCAATAATTGAAAGTATTCGTGAACATTCTGCACCCTTTTCGGAACACCATTAATTTATTCCATAACTTAAACCGTACATTTCAGTCACCATCTATATCAAAACGTTTATAAAATAGTCCTTAACTAATTTTCAACGTTTTTGTCATCACATTAACGAAATTCTCCAAATTATCCACATGATTCATACAAATCCTCTACCATTTTCTACATGCCATATCTGTATTTCAACTCTTTCAGAATATGTGATTGTTTTCTCATGAAAAGATAACGTTTAATTCTAGTATACCTCCATATATATATTTTATCAATCAGGTGTATCTATATTACCACAATAGTCCTCAACTTTCAACAACTTTCTTCCCGTGTAATCAAACCGACTAAATTTAACAAATTACCCATAGGATTCATAAAACATTTTCTACCATCTTCACTATGCCATATCTTTATTTCAACTCTTGTGGCATCTGTGATGTTTTTGCCATAACTTGGCGACGTGTTTGGCGTCTGTGCGAGAGGATTACCGTGAAGGAACACGCACCGGGAAATCCTGGCGAGCAACCCTACAAATGGGGGCGAATTGATAGGAAAGAATTGAAGGGCTCTAGGGAAACACGGATGGGGAAATGGCAGAGTAAAAAAGGGGAAAACGGGAGCAGGGCAGAATAAATACTCCAAGACCCTATAGATGTCTGAGACGCTTGCCGAATACCAAATAACGTCAAGTGATTTTCTCTACCTCTCTAAGTTCTTGTTTGCAGAAAAACCGCTTAATGTTTTTTCAAACTGTAACCTTTTATTTTTTATTCATTCTTCCCAGCCCCCCCCCTCCTATTATTTTTTATTATCATCGCTTAGTAGGAGGCAATTTAAGAGGGAGACGAATGGATAAGGCGTGATAAGTGACAATGAGGTCTCTTTAAAAAGGGCTACTCCTTACCAGATCTTAACAAGCGAATTGCTTTTATCAGTTCATACCGGGTTTCGTGTAAATGGATAATTGATAAGTTGCTTTGCGTGTTTCGAGGCAACTCAAAAGACGAGCCGCCCGGGCATTTAAAGGAAAAGTAAATTGCATCTCTTTTCTTTATCTGTCTCTTCGAGATTGAAATGTCTTAGTTCAATTACCTTGCTTTATCATTCCGAGGCGGTTTTTGATAATAATGTGTCAGCGTTGCCAAGCAGTGCATTAAGAGTCTACTTGACATGTTTTTATTGCCTTGTTTGGATCTAACCACCTGCGATTATGACTTCGAAACTCTGATTAGACTAATTTTAACAGTACTAATGCCATGATAGCACTCTTTCTAAACACTAAGAAATTTTATCTTTGAGTAACTACTTATACTAATGCTTCTTTTAACTATAAAAGGGAAAATTCATGTAACAGTGAATCATTGGAAATGTTTTTCTTTTTAGGAAATAATTTCATATATGCACTACAACTAACTAAATTAAGCAATCTATCGATGAATAAATGAAAATGTAAACTGAATATAAGTTTAAAAATTAACTATCGGCTTGTTCAAAGGCATTTCGGAATAAAATCAAAGTTGCAAAACAATACATTAAGATCAGCATGAAAGGCTTATGTATTGTTTGGATCTTATCACATTCGACAATGACTTGAGTTTTCGCATTAAAACGATTTTCGATATCAATAGTGCTGCGAAGATTGCTAATCACAACGGAACATTTTAACTTCGGCTGACTCTAATATATTTTCCGAGATTAATATTGGCTTAAGTCAAAACAATTCATTATAAATGTTTTAGATAAGAAATACTATGGTTTACGGCTATGACAGCTAAATTACTATGTATTATTGAGATAAGCCAAAATACTGCAGTTTTTAAGTGAATTTTTATTGCCATGCCAGACACAGATTTTTTATGCTAAACATCGCTGTGTATATAAATAAATGAAGATAAAAGGCAAAGACCAATTTGAATAAGAAAAATTGATTGTTTTTTAGGTAAAAAGTTTCGAATTATTTTTAAAGAATGTTTAATACATAAATTTTAAACTTTAGAAATAGATTGCTGAATGATTTTAATTCCTAAGAGTCAGTTTAATAAACAATTTCAGGATATTTGGGATTTTTCAGGATATGTAATCAAATTGATCATAATTCGAAAATGAATTTTTGTAATTTTATGCAGTTTATCGGTAAACCTTTTGTACAAAACACACTCGAGAATTTCGGTGCTTAATGGTAATGGTGGCATTAATCGCTATGAAAATAAAATTCGAATCTAAATTAAATGAAAACAACAGTTAATTATTTTTAACTGCATTTCGCTACATTATACTTTGATATACCATTTATATTTTAAATATGGATGAAGTTCAACTGCCATATTGTTTAGCAACGGATTCGGAAACCCTTCGCGCCGACCAGAGTTAATTTCATCAAAATAGGGGAAAAGTGAAGAATGGAAGGGAGATGTTTACATTTTACTGAGTGTGATCTAACAAGGAACTCCGGAAATGCACTCATATGACTCATTGCCTCACATCCATTTCCGGTATAAAATCGTCCAAAAGCGGTAGTCTCGGAATCCGTTGCTGAACAGTAGTCGATTTATGCCTCTTCGAAAAGTCGAAGCGAACAAAAATTTTGTTCTGAAAAGAAAATAAATAAATAAATAAAAATATCATCCGCAAAAGTTGATAAAACGCCAACTGCGCTTCTTTAAATATTTTTTTTTTATGAAGTTTCCTGAAATTAATAGTGAATTAATTTTCTCCTTCCGTTAAATGTAAATAGTGTTTCTTTTGAGCTAAATCTGAATGTGTAGGACTGATCACTCCACACTTGTCGTAATTATTTACAGCTGTTAAAAAAAACGGATGTTGCCGAGACTATGATAAATGAGTATTGTTTAGAGAAAGCAAATAAAGAGCTCTTTCATTCTGAAAACGTTTTGTCTTAAAGAAGCTTCTTTCTTATTTTTTTTTCTCGTTCGGTTTTGTAATGAAGTTTCTCAGTTGTCTAAGTTTGATTCAGCTACCAATAAGTCTTATATATTGGATCATATTAAAGTTTGACTAGATATAACATTTTGACATTTTGAAGAGTTTTTTTTAAAAAAATACTTATTAAAGTAATCATCAAATTCAATGATTTTCAACTTGTAGAGAGCAGATTTGAAAGAGAAGACGAAATTAAATCAATCAAATTAAATAATTAAATCAAAATAAAAGAATATACATTCTTTTAATACGGAAATAAAATGCCATTTTTAAAAATAGATAAATACATATAGGATTTAAGATTTGTGTACTACTTTTTAAAGATTTGTGTACTCTTTTTTAATATTAGTTGCTCTTATTTGCTTTAAACTTGAACATTTTTGTTTCCACATTTTTTAGAATTTATATTTTAGTTTTATTTCTTTTGCCGATCTAAACACATATAAGTAATAAAACAGGTATTTTATTATTAATTATTTTAAATTCTATTATACAGTAAAAGTAGAGAAAAATCAAATGCAAATTATTGGAAAAGGGTGCGATTAGGTTACAATTATTTAAAGGCTGAGAACTGATGCCTCAGCAGGAACAAAATTTGACACGAGTTCTGTGTGATCATATCTTACATCTGCAATCATAAAGTTATATTTTTACAGACCTGAATATCTTAAGCTGGGTATTCATCAGTACTCCATTCCATTCCATTTGTCCCAACAACTGGTTTGTATTCCACCCATTCCAGTCGAAAAATTTAGGCAAGTCATTCACGGATGTTCCTAAGTCTGTTTTGATACACCTTGTTTGAGAAGGTTCTAAGCCCCAGACTTTCTCCCACCCATTCTCCTCTTCCCTCACACGGGGGATTTCCGCGTTCACTTTCTACATGACTTAGCCTCTTCGAGGGGTTCCAATCTAGGCAGCGGTTTTGTTTTCCCGCTACCTTCGCAGCGAGGTGTCCGTTCCAATTTGATTTCAAACTATTCGGAATTCCATCAGTGAAATCCATTTGCGCGAATTTTCATCGGTTTCTCACATTGACGAAAGGTTTTCTCTTCCTGTGTTCCAAAAATCGTGGAAATGAACAACGGTGAATGTCCCGCTTTAAACTTTTTCACTCATGACTTTGATTTGTTGGAAAAAGTCTTCACGAATGCTGTCAGAAGAATTTCGCAGCAATCACAAAATTCCGAAAATAAATAAGAAAATTGAATAGTTAATTAATGGCAACCAGAAAGAAATTCAATAAGAAATAAGTATTTAGAAAATTCCAATGAATTTTTTTATTAAAATAATTTTTTTCGACTACATATGCTTATAAATGTTGAGCAATCTGAAAGAAAGCAAGACAGTTTTCACGACAATTCCAATTCGAATATTTTTCTGAGCGCCCCGATTTGGGTTCATGACCCGTGGTTCAAGAAGCCATAATCATAGGCAATCAAAAATTAAACAATTTCATGCAAAATGGTGTTCAGTAACGAATGTGAATCCATCCAACAATATTCCTACCTTAACGACTTTCTTTTAAACCAATACGCAAGGGAAAAGGAGAAAAATTAAATACAAATCATTAGAAAAAAGGTTGCGAATATGATTGATACGGAATGCTAGGTTCCAAATACTAGAATTTCTTATGTAATGAAATAAAATATTATAATACATTTTCTATGATGACAAAATTTTACGCTTCTAACAAATGCGTATAAAATAAAGAAGCGAAAATCATATTGCGGCCACATTTTTAGTAAAAAAAAAACTACTTTATTTAGGCACTAGAAGAAAATAATTGAAGTACTATACTCCATGAAGAGAGGATCGGAAGAGTGGGAGGGAGCAGCATAGCTAGCGATAGTATATATCAGAAAGAGTAGTAGTAGATTTATGAGTTTCCAAAATGAAAACAGGTTCTTTTCTGATTTACAACTCCAGTTTGAATGTTTACATTTGCCAGAACGGATTAAAAACAATACTTTATAAAGGAATAAGAATGGACAAAGGATGCAGATGTTACGGAATTCCACATAATAACGAGAATCTCGCACCTTTGAAGCATAGTTGCATTTTTAGAAGTTTAATGATTACCTGATTTAAGAAAGAAATAAAGGATATATACCCATAAGGATGAGGGGTACTCTCTATCTTTAGACTTTTGATAATAATTAAAAGATGCTATAGAAATACAATAATAATTGTAGAAATCAGAAAATTTGAATGAAAAAAGAAACTTAACTGTGCAGCCTTAACTCTTTGATATACGAATTCATTTAATCTCCTAATTATATTACACATCCGATTTGAGATATAAATTGTTATTTCTTTATATAAAAGAACGTAAAGGACACCTGACCTGGACTTCAGTGTATCCAAGTGATTGTTATTTTTAAAATTAATTGTTATTTTGACTTAAATGCAGATTCAAAATCGAAAATTCTATACTTCGATGCACGAGTCAGACACGCCACTGCATGCGAAGAGGTTAAAGTAAAAGAAGACAAATCCAAAAAGGTTTCGGGAAGTACTTAAAAGCGCGACATATGGGTAAAACGTGTTAAATTAGTTTTTGAACACGATCACGTTGCGGTTGGGAAATAGAAATTCAAGTATTCGACTATTATGTTTACCTTATGAATTATTTATTATCTAAACTACTTCAAACAAAGACTTTAACTTTCAAAGCCAAAATTCCGATCTTTACTTTCGAATTTATAAATCAAATCCTTCCAGAATGCTTCACTCAACTCTTTTCCATTTGCTTTTCCCCTTCTCTCCCACCCACAGACTAATTCCTCCATTTTGGCGGAACAATTTCTTGCTGGGATACCACTATGTACCAATTACAGCAAGAAATAAGAATTATCCATTGCATTTAGCTTAAAATTAATTAATCGCATGCACTGTCTAAAGGAAAAACTAACCACTACACCTCTAACTTCAACGTTTGAAACACATTCCTTACTTTCGAATTTCTAAAATAAATCCTTTCCGAATGCTTCACAGAATTTCTTCCAGGTCTTTTACACTTGCTTTTCCCCGTTCCCTTCCACCCACAGAATAAGTCCTCCATTTTGGAGGAACAACTGCTAGCTGGAGAACCACTATGGACCAATTACAATCCTGACATGAGAAGAGGGATCCTATTCTCTGCGGATTCTTACAAGCCCGTGGGAATAGATGGACCACAGCAGAAATAAAAAAAAAAGTATCTGATTCTTTCTTTGTAATCAGATATCCCACAGCCTCCCTCAGAGAGTGTATCTTCCTACGGTTTTGCTACTGAAGACAGAACAGATCTTCCAAGTCCTCTCTCCTTCCTACACGGTGCCGTAGAAAGGAAGAATGGGAGAAATTCTGGGTTGGTTGGGGGAATAAGAGAAAGTAGAAAGGAAAAAAAGTATTAACAGAGGAGGTGGAGTCAGGGGAAAAAGTCTACGAAAGAAGCAGGTGTATTATTTATTTTTTCTTGATTGCCATTATGGTGGAAATCTTTTTAGAAGTGCTGTTAAGCTGGCGAAGTGGACAAGAGTTTTGAAATGTGTTTGGTTTAGGAGAGCCATAAATCTCTAATAAGTGGTATTGGTTGGAATTTGAGATGTTTTCGATTTTGAGAGGTTGATCATAATATGACATAACTTTATCGTATGTTAAAATTTTTAAACGTTCTTGGCTAAGAAGAAACAATAAGAAAGGGAATAAAGGTACATCAACAAGGCGTAGACGTTTTTTCACGGCTTATTACATAATTATCTCCGACTTTTTTTTAATTTTTTACTTTCCCATATACGAAGTACTTACAATGGAAAAAGCACTGCAATCGTCAAAAATGTCGACATTTAGATTTTGATGCATTTCCCCATTTTAGACCTTCCTACAGTCTGGGAAAACATTTTTGGAATTATTTCTGTCCATCTATTCTATCTTTGTGAACACGACAACTGAAAAACAAAATCAGCTCGACGAATGAAATTTTGTGTCTGGTGTTATCACCAAATTTGTAGATCTGTGACGAATTCTGTCACCGGGAAATCTGTCTCCGTCTCCGTGTGCATGTGAACACAAGAACTCAAAAATGCAACTAGTAAGATGGGAGAATCTGGCATATCATTTTATTATTAGAATTGTACAATTGTATGAAATTTTCGACCGAATTCACTGAAGGGTTAACTATCTCTTCGGTCTGTCTATTCGTGTGCAAGTGAATGCGACCCCCCCTCCCAAAAGCAACAAGCTAAATAAATGAAATTCGGTATGTGGTCTTCACACCAAAATTGTATGTTGGTATCACATTTTGGACACAGTAGGTCGAAGGAAAGAGATCAAAAAGGAATACTCAATTCTCTTTACAATTCCACGAAGCTTAACACAAAAGTGTACATTTTCGCGTTTACGAAACTCTATGGCAGAACAGCCCCGATAGTTTTTTTTTAAATTTTTAGGTAACATTTAGCATACGATTCAAAGTCAATTTTTTTTCTAGGTCCAATTTTTTTTCTAGGCTGATTACTAATAATTAGTTTTTAATTCGAAATCTGTTTAATTGAAATTCTAGAAAAACAAAGAATAGCAGAAGTAAGCACATAGTAGTTGCGCAATTTTTAAGCATAGTAATTTAAAAGTTACCATCGTATTACAACTGCTTGATTGAAATCATTTAAATATCGTAGTTTCCTCAAATTTTAAAACAATATTTTTTTTTCTTCAGATTATTACATAAACTTTATGCGGAAAATTTGATATTGCAACGAATTAAATGCTAATACACTTTCTAGCTGGTAGATGATGCCCAGGGAAGCGTTTAGAAACCGAAGAGAGCTCTGTCCTGAAGGTTAAGCGATAATTTAAAGTAAACAGGAGATTATAATGAATTAAATGATCGTGCATATTCTAAATGATAGTTGGTCCCTAGGAAACGGATTTAGAAATAGAATAGAATTCACATTCCAACGGATTAAATTATTTTAAACTAAAGACTTTTTCAGCTAGGTAAATGCTCGTGACGATGCATTTAAAGCAAAATATCTGGCTCTTCTCTTAGTGGCAGATTAAAATACATATATATGCTTTAAAAATATTTGGGTGTTTATTTCGAAAGCGATTCTGGATATTTAACAGGAATAAATAATTTGCTCTTTGTGTTCGCCTCTGTGTAAATATAATTTCTACAGTTAATAAACTAACGAGATTGAAACATTTTATTGTTAAGTACAGTCTGAAAAATTAAATATTTCAATAAATATAAGAGGCTGCGGTGGCCTCATAATCGAAGGGTAGCTGGTTCGAAATCCGATTCCACGGAATATCCAACCAATATTACGGATGTCCGTCCCAAAATAGCCCTCATGTAGTTTCAAAACTGGATGTTAATATAATTAAAGTAAATCAAACTCAATGAATGTAAAAATTAACATGGATACAAATTAAATTTGTGAAAAGGCCCAGAACGAATTTGGCCACTCTTCCAGTTCTTCCAAGGTATACAACCTTTCCTGCCGCTTGAAGTTAAATCGTATGCATAGCTGCGTTAATAACTACCTTTCGAACAAAGACATTATAGGACCTCCATTACATGAGTTCCAAAAGTTTCTTTCGAGTTATTATTGAAAGATACTAATGAACTACAAAGACTTTTAGTTTTGGTGATACTAATTCAGTTGATATAAACAAAGAATGCAATTTGGATTTTATAAAAATCTTATTAATGGATGTTTTAATGTGTTGAATGTTTCAAAGACCCTTTTAAATTAACGTCCAATGAATAAATGTATATTTTGACATTTCGAATATATTATATACTAGAATAAACACTGAACATATTCCCGTATACAATAAACATGTTTCACGACTTGAATCTATAGTACATCGTAATGGTGAAGAGAATTATCACATAAAAACTATAACGATAAAAAAAATTTTGAAAATTATCTTCAAAAACATTTTAACGTTATAGTGTCTTCTTGGAATAACATAATTAATAGTTCACAAAAACGGTTTATTTGCCTTTATTTTATTTATCTAAAGTTTTGTAAACCATGTTCTGATAATTTAAAACAAGCGTTCGCTTAGAACGAAGGAGATGCTGTCACCTACGAGTTAAGTAGCTGGTATTAAAGTTTCAGAAGCTGATATCTATACTATTCTTGGAATAGTTTCAATAGTTGAAATATATGCTACTCTTGGATAATTCAATAACTAATTCGCAAATAAGACTTCTTATTGGTGAAGATAATTATAAAATGAAAATTATAACAATATATATGTATTTTAAATTATCTTCAAAAATCTTTATCGTTATAGTTCCAATAGCTGAAATATATATACTACTCTTGGGATAATTTATTATTGCCCACACCGACCCTGCTTATCCAAAGGATGTAAAGCATGAGAATAATTTAATTTATTAACTATTCACACAGGAGTCTATTTCCATGATTTTACCTATCTAAAGTTTTGTGTAAGATGCTTTGAAAATTTAAAGCAAAGTGCTCGCTTAGAACAAAGGAGATGCTGTTACCTAAGAGAAATTTCTTGTTTCAAAGCAAATATATAAATATTTAAAGCCTTTTTACAGTCAATTGATTGCTTAGTTGTCAAGACAGAAGTGGAAACGACAGTCACTTTTCCACTTCGTGACAACAAAGCGTTTAGTATGACGGCTCCAACTCTTTTATAAGGTTTCAGGTTTCAGGAGATCGCTCTTTGCTACGACTTCCAAAGACTTTTTTTTTCCTTTCTCGTTACTATTTTCTTTCAGCCTTTCAAGGAAGAAGGTTTGGCAAAAATTTTCACTTGGTGCTTCCTATACAAACAGTCGGTGGTTCCAATATATGAGGAGGGGGAGAAGCTTTTATTGGTTTATCATTCTTTCTTTATGTTGAATGTTCCCAAATTTGAAAAGATGCGATTCTGCTGGTGCAATAACGAATGAATGTGAATTCTGGAACTAGAAAGAGTAATATTTGGAATTGAAAGTTTCACTGCTTCAGTGGAACTTTTTTTCTTAACGGCATAAGAAATTTGAATCCCTGGAGTATTGCATAACTAAAATACAGGAATAACAGTCGAGGAAAAATATTATTTCCTTCTTCTTCTGTAGATTTATAATAAAAACCAAACTGCTATAATTTTCTACATAATAATAATAAACTTTATGAAAATGCGTGATAATTTTTTTGTAAAATTAAGAATCGTACGTCATAGAAAAATGCACCGAAATACTTTTAGCGCTAGAATATTGAAACTTTTATTGTTCCCATAAGTTAAGCTGAATTGCTTTATTTATATGATTGATTTTGTTGATTTTGAAGTCATACAAGGGCTATTTTTGAACAGACTTCGAAAATTTGAACTGTGATCTTGGATATTAAAACTTTTACTAAATTTCCATAGTCAAAGCCAAATTGTTCGATTGATTTGATTCATACATCCTATCGATTTGTTTCATTAAGTTATACGCTACTTCATTATGCAATGAAGTTATACGAGGACTATTTTGGGAAGGATCTCCCAATTTTTAGCTGTCATTAGGTGTCATGTAAGACAAATGACATTTGCCGCTTTAACGTCTATACCACACCGGCAAGAGGACGTTAGAACATCGACGGCAAATTTAACGTGCACCATTCCACGTGCCTGTCGAAATCGAGTCTTAAACACGCGTTCCTCCAATTTAGAAGACAAGACTCCGCTACTAGGCCAATGAGCGCCACTATGAATTGCTATAATAATGCTCTATGCCTTAAAAGCAAAGATTGAAGCTTTGCGAGCATCGAGCGCCTAAACAAGCGAAGCTTGGAAAAAAAATAAAAATTTAACAATGAGAAAATTCGCAAGATTACTTTCAATCAAAAATGCTTAGTAGTATCGATTATTAAATGTTCTAATTCTTTTAAATGGTCAAAATTATATATATATTTCTAATTTTTAAAATTAATGAAAATAAAGTGTTTTTAAAAATCAAAATACGCATCATGTAAACAAAAAACTTTTTTATTGCATTTATATTCGTGGTCAGATCACTTCAAAAAAGTATGCCACAAATGCACGTTTTAAGAAAATTTTTTAAAAAAATTCTTTTGCAAATTCAGATTTTACTTTCCGGAAAAATGAGAACTGACGGTGATTTTTTTCAAGGTATTTCATCATTTTCCACAGATGGAATACAGAAGTATTCTTATAAATTAAGCATTTTAGAAGAGAAAAGTGTTTCATCTAAATAATTCAAGATTAATAATATCCATTACATCCATTTTTACAAGCATTAATATTTCCCAGTTCAGTCATAAATAAGTATAAACTACTCAAACATAAATAAGCATATATAACTCATATACCTATAGTTATTGCTTCCTTTTTTTAGCAAAAATAAATTTCCTGTTTAAAAAAAATTCCAGATTTCTAAAGCTCTTCTAGCTCTTTCTAAAAACTTCTAAAAAGAACTTTAATTTGAAAAAAAAAGCTAAGCTGAAATAGTTAAACAAAACGAATAAGGCAGTATTTGTTTAAGTTTAAACTAACCAAAACTTTTATACTTAGTAAAAAAAGCAATTTAATGTGTGTGCTGCACGAAAAAAAGAAATTAAAACATCGTAGTTCAATTCAATCGGGTGATACTTAATTTAATTGCTATAAAGTCGAAAGGAAACTTCTTTTTAACATTTAGTCTAACCATGTCAACATGAAATAATTTTTTTGTGCCGAGATAACAACAGTATAATTTAGAGTAATGTACGACTACTTCAGCCTCCATGTTGGAAACAATAACATTCTATTTTAGCAGCAGCCGAATTGAGTTTATATGTAAATGTGATTCACATGATCTAATGACGAAGAAGTCGTCTTAAGCTTTTCTAAAACCCCTTAAAAAATAGAGCGGCGAATTAATTACTCGTCGTGACAGTGATGAATTATCTGAGAGTACAGCTCTTTGTCGTGGTTGTCTATTCTTCAAAGGCGTCTTTTATAGAAGGACATTTATGACGATATAGACCTTATAAAAGAAGAAACGGATTATTCTTCTGCCGAGCGACTTTGATTAATGCTGGAGTTTAATGAGGGGTGGTGATTATACCCTCAGTGGTTTCACTTCCTACTTCATTTATTCGTTTAAGAAAATCGTTTGGTCTAATTCTTATCTTCACTTGATTTTTAGAATAGTTTGGGTGCTTGTTTAACTATAAATAAAGGTAACCGTTTGTAAATAATTGTTTAGATTCAGGCTAATCTCATTTTTTTTGTTCAGTTTCCACAAATATTGTACTTTGATAATCTTAATTTAATTTCGTTTAATTAAAATCGATTGGTCATTTTTTTTATCCGACTTAGCTTATTCGTTTTCAGAAAATCGTTTGGTACAATTCGACTCTCTATTTGTTTTTAGAATAGTTTGGGTGCTTGTTTTTAAACTATAAATAAAGGTAACTGTTTATAAATGATTGTTCGGATTCAGACTAATCTCAGCTTTAAGTTCAATTTCCACAAATGTTATATTTTGATTATCTTAATTTAAGTTCATTTAATTAAAATCGTTTGATCTGGTTTTAAATTGACTAGATTTATTCGTCTAAAATAATCGATTGGTCTAATTCTGTTCTCTGTTTGATTTTTAGAATAGTTTGTCTGCATGTTGAACTGTAAATAAAAAAGACCATTTATAAATAATATTTGATTTCAGTTTGATCTCGATTGCATTTTTAGTTCAATATTCACGAAGAGTAATCTCCGATTAACTTAATTTAATTTCGTTTAATAAAAATTATTCGGTCTGATTTTGATTTGACTTCCCTTGTTTCGTTTACGAAAATCTTTTGGTGTAATTCTAAATTTGAGATTTAATACAGTTTGCAAAAAAGTAACGTACTCTTTATACGCGAAGTCACAAATTTACAAATTCGTTTAGGAAAAATCGTTGCGTTTTATTTTGACTTGATATTCAGAGTAATTTATAGAAACTACATATTTAATCATCATTTACGAATTAGTAATTAAAGAAAAATCATTTGGTCTATTTCTAATTTCGAGATGATTTTTAGAATCCCCCCCTTTAGAAAATTCTAAAAATCCCATTTAAAACTTTTCGAGCAGTTTTCACCAACAATGTGTTTCTGAAGAATTCCGAAGAGTGGAATTCATTTAATGAATCGAGGATTATTAAATGTATATTGATAATAAACAGGGTTTTTATATTACGAGTATCACAGAATTAAAGTCAGGAAAATTATCAAAATAGTACTTTTAATTTTAGATATAACTACATAAAGATTATGGAATGTTATGAAATTTTAAAAGGGGGGATCTGCCTCGCTTTTCGAATGAGTACAATCCCATTGGTAATCTTAACTTGATTTACAATAACAGCAAAATAAATTAAAATGGAGGAACTAAAAATGCAATAGAGTATAGTTTCTAAAGCCAGGCTTTTTAAAGTAAAATCTTTCTACAAACAAACTTGACTTTTTCTAAACAACCCACATAAAAAGAAATCACTCTCCAGTGTGCAGCAAAATTTAAAGGGACAGTGAAAGAAAATCGGATAATAAAGATAGTCTAAAAATCATAGACAATGCATTTTGTAACATCTCAAATTTTTTTCCAAAGATCTGATGAATCCTACAACTGAAAAACATACTATTTTAAGATCCAAGATGTCAAGTGGGCAATCACCATTATCTATTTCAGTGTGCCTTGCTTCGAAATCCACTGTTTACTTTCTTATAATGGAGGATATTTCAAAATGATTTTGATGATAACTTTTTAGATAGTTGTATTGATTGTGGATGTCAATTCATTTGTAAGGTTCCATCGTGCCCACTTTGTAATTTAACAACTAGATTTTGCTGTAGCTCGCTTAGAATATCCAGAATTTAATTATAATTATAGATGCTTTGCATAGAATGATGAGAGTATACAATTACATGCATGATGCGTATATTATAGCTCGACACATGTGTGCATCATCATTCATTTCATATAATGCATGTATACATAACACCAATTAACCTCCTTTCAGTAAGCAGCTGTATGTCGGTTTATGTATATACAGAGTATTCTTTTATTTGAAAAAAGCGCTTTAGACATAGTGAATTGATTTTTGTTTCTATCAGTCGTATATTCTATTTTGGAATCTTCGTTATCAAATTTGTAATGTTTTACTTTTTTGTGAACTGTTAAACAAAAGTCTGAAGGCAATATTTAGAAAAAGTTAGTTTACAGTGACTTCTAAAATTTAAACTTTACAGCTTCAGTTTACAATTTTTCTTCTCAATTGAAAATGTGGATTTATAATTTTTCATTAGCACTAATATCTTAAATAATTGGTGATAAACTGATACGAAAAGAAATAAGGAAAATAACATGAAATTTTCCTACAACCATCATATCAAAAGTAGAATTGATTCTATAAGTATATTTTTATACATTTAAGTGAATATAAACATATTATTAATAGCTTTAATTTATATTAAATATATTTTCATTAGTTTTTCAATTAGTTTTAGTTTAACATCTTTTGGGACAATAGTTTATTATTTGGATATAGATTTTACATTTATTTAAAAATTTCCTAATAAATAAATGATCTTACAAAATTGTATTATAAACCAGCCATTTGCAAGATTAAATTTTCAAAAATTTGAATACAAAACTACCGATACTTAAAATACATTTGCAGCGTATTTTATACAAGTCTATATTGACTTATGATATCCATAGAGCAATATAATATGCATTTTTAAATATGCTGTACCGTTTAAGATTGCTCCATAATAAGAAGTTTGGAAGAACATTTAAATAGAACTTTGCCAATTTACTAGAGACTTTATTTGATTCCTAGAGTCAATGGTGTAGTCGCAAATTAAGCAGTGTCGAAACGCTCTACCCTGGGTGACGAAAATCACACTGTTTTTAAGGAGACTTTTACTATTTTTTTAAAAAACTTATTTTTCGTTAAAAAAAAAAAGCAGTACTGAAACGATCCGACTCCACTACACCTCTGCCCATAGTTCTGACTAATCACACAATTTTGTTACTTGTAGTCCGAGACCTAAAATCTTCTGATCGGCTTCTTCAGTTCAAATTGATCTGTACTCCTAAAAAAAGTAAAATGAATTTGAATGAAGTTTCAGTTCTAAAAATCTTTGAGGGAAGTTCGAAAAAAATGAAGCAAAAAATAGTTCATGTGAAAAGAGTTTCACCGAAATTTCTTTGCAAAATTTAATGTTTTTAAATGAACTTTAAACAATCTCTGAATTTCAAAATCCAAAACTTACAATAAAATAATGAAAGCCTTCGAGGAAGCATTGAATTTCTCGGCCAAATGCAATTAATTCTGTTCGGTGAATTTGAAAGACCAGTAAACATGAGCGAAACTTTCGCACATTCAGTCTCCCCCCCAAACATAAAAATAAAAATGTGGGGTTTTCATGTAATTCTGCATTATGAGAGAGTGAAAAAGAGAGAGAGAGAGAAAAGAGTTTCGACTAAATTTCTTCTCAAATTTAATGTTTTTAAAAGAACTTTAAACAATCTCTGAATCTAAAAATAAAACTTTACAATAAAATAATGGAAGACTTCAAGGAAGCACTGCATTTCTCGGTCAAGTGCAATTAAATCGGTTCGGTGAATTTGAAAGACCAGTAAACATGAGAGAAACTTTCGCACATTCAACCTCCCCTCCCCCCACACAAAAATGATTTAGTCTTTTGCTGGATTTTTATGTAATTCTGCTGGAGAGACTGAAAGAGAGAGAGAGGGAGGGGGAAATGTGAGGGAGCTGCGCATACATGTCACAATGTCTCAATTTTTTCTTTGAACTTGAATTTTAAACAAGCAGTGCGTTTTAAAGAAAATTGAATATGCTACGCCAGAAATCATAAAAAAATCCGATCCAGTTATACTTCATTCATCGCAGTAGGCTTCGTCTTAGTTGAGAAAAAGGGATGTTAGCAACAGAAATAATGTATGGGGGTTAAATAGTATCCTATCAGCAATGAAAAAAATGATGACATCTTTTTACATTTTTAGGAAAAAAAAACCCAACTGATACCTATAATTCATAAAAGCTGAATACAAAAAAATCTTTTAAATATATCCAGGACGTCTATTTTTGTTCTGTTTGTTTCTGTCTACTTTACGCATTATTTACGTTATCTAAACCCTGATAATTTACAATGGACTTTAATATATATACAAAATTCAAATAAGATATTTTAGAGTGTCTTTCAGTTCTTTTAATACTTTTTAAAATTTTTATTTCGAAGATCATTTTTAGGGGAATTATAAGTATTTAAAAAAATTATTTATTGCATTTATCTATACACGCTTTTAAGAGTAAAGGAAAAAAAAGAGTGCATTTATGAAACAAATTCCATTAAAAATTATTCCCAAGAACTATATAGACGACTATAACTATGTTCGACTGATGTTTAATTATTCAGAAGTTCTGATAATTGGGGAATTCTAATTCAAAAACTAGGTTTATTCAAACTACAATTTAAGAACAATATGTTAGAAGCACATAGGAATTATACGCTTAATTCAGAACAAGACCGTAACGTTTGCATTAAATGCCCTGAAAAACAACATAAAAATGCTATAATTCTTCTGGTTAAATATGTTCTTTCAATAAATTTAGTTTTAAGAAACACATTAATCTGCATTTTGTCGGTTGATTTAACATTCAATCAACTTCAAACCAAAGCCCATTGACATCCTACTAAACAGAGCTCAAGGCAGTCGGCATTGCCATCTTATGTGGCAAATGAATCAAACGGCAATTTAGTCATTTGATGATAAAGAGCGTAAGGAATGAGGGTAACGGGACGTGAAAAATCTGTTGGTTTGAACTCGGCCGCATTTATTTTAAATTAACGATACTCTAATGTATGAATGAGAGCTAATAAAAAATAAGTTCAAACACATCATTTCCATTCGTTCATCTTTTTGTAAATCAAATAATAATTGCTCTAATGTTTAAGGCTAAAAAGGCTATGGTAGTTGTTGAATTTCATGATTTATATTTGTTTTACTATATAAAGCCGTATAAATGAGCCTAACTGATTCGTTTGGTGCCGCTTTTAATTGCCCATTTAACTATATCACTAGTATCCTTACCACTATATCCCTAGCATCCTTACCACTATATCCCTAGTATCCTTACCACTATATCCCTAGTATCCTTACCACTATATCCCTAGTATCCTTACCACTATATCCCTGGAATCGAATTACGGCATTTTTACACATATATCTAAAATTAAGTCACACATGGACGTTAACATTCGATACAAAAATGATCGGTAATCATTAACATCTCAAGTGTTCTACGGGCTCTTCGATGAATCAATACAACACATTCCCAAAACAGAAGGAGATAATCTAATTAGACGGTACAGAATACTACTCTATTAAAGCGTTAAATGGATATGCTTTCAATAAATAACTTAGATAAAGAAGTTCAAGTAAACTTTTGAAATTTTCGTCTAGTTTAATATTTTTAAAAACTTCTTGGTAAAAAGTATTTCGTTTATAGACACCAAGTTATTAAAATACTTGAATATTTAGCAGAGATGAAGCATTCCCTACATTGTGGGAGGTAATGTCTAATCAACTGTGGGATTTTCCTGCTCGAGTATAAACATAAACCTAAGTCAGTTCTCACTCAAAAACCCACCACTACGACATCTCCCTCCTCTTTTATATGTAGTTAGAAGCAGCGATGACTACTTGATCCGTAGCTGTCATCTATATTCCCTACAGAGTAAAATGATTTAATAGTGGACAAGGACCTAAACTCACACAAGAATAGTTGGTGTTTGTTCTAAAGGGGTAAGTAATTCCGAGGTAAGTAAAATCTTGATTTTAATTGTTAACAAAATTGGAAATTGCATTTAAGCATCTTGTTCATTTAAAATATTTAACAGTTAGACTAAAGGTAATTTTGAGCAAATTTCTGTGACTATGAATTTTTAAAGTAATTTGAAAATCTTAATTCAGAATTCTCTCAATTTGATCAGTTTCGTTTGGCGGAAAAGCAACCAATGTGCCAAATACAAGACATAACAAATATTTAAACCTCGGGCAATTTTGTTTCCACTCTGTTGTCTTTAGAAACTATCTTTAAGACTGATTATCCTTACTTATTTCATAAATGGAAAATTTTCTATCTTTAACTGAAGTTCATATAGGTTTAAAATTACATTGCTTTTGAATACACAAATAATAGAGGCCATCTTAAAGATTTTTTTTTTCAAGAACCAAACGAGTCGAGTAAGTATCATTCAAATTGGGCAAAGTATTTTTTCATATTTAAAATATATTTAGTTCTTTCGTTCATATTTCAGTTTTATTCATTGTAATCATTTCAATTATTCTCTGGTCCAAAAAGAATCTTTCTCTCATAAATAAGAGAAAAGGAAATTTTCGAATACCTAAAGAAAAAAAAATGTGTTAGTTAATCGAAATGTTCGAAAAAATTTGATATGCGGACAATGATTTATTAACTTTTTACGGAGGAATTCTTTTTAAAGTAATACCAGAAGTATTGCAGGGAAAAAACAAGCAAATTACTTCTAAAATCACCGCCAGTAAATGTTTTTATGTCTACCGACGGATTCACAGAAATCAGCTCATGCATAGAGGTCAAACAATTACCCGCATACTACGAATAATTGAATAAGCAGCAAATATTTTAACTTTATGCAATAAATGATGTCTAATCTTATCTGTTTGGGCTATTAATCTACTTTAAAAGCTATTAACGTTAATTATGAAACACAAAGGACGTTTGTTACAATATGGGATGCTACTTGTATTGACAGGAAATAACAGCTAATATGGTATGTAGCTCCAGAAATAAATAATCACCACATTCAATTACATTTGATAAGAATGCAAATTACGAAATCTGTTGTTTTCTGATTTTTAACAGCAGTTTTTGTGTCTACAGACTACACGCTTCTTAGATTTCTGATTAATCAATAAATTACTATTCATTTCTTTAATTTTAATATTCTTTACGAAAAGTTTACATTTTTCCATCATTCATCACATAGCTAGAAACTAATCTTTCTTATGCCTGAAATCAATCTCTTATTGCTTAAGTTTGGTAATAATTAAAATGTCTTACCTTTCAATGGTACTTGATTGTTATCTGGGATGGCCAGTGGATTAGTGATTCCCGCCGGTGTTCCCGTCATCGGCACCCCATCTTTCTGGCAGGTATTATTAACTAAGTTTTCATCGTTCCTCAAGATAGGTCTAATGCATATATTGCCATTCACAGGAGATGTCCTGATTGGATTGCAATTCGGCGGGGTACCTGGCTTTTGCGCCATTTCCAGTCTAAGTTTGCACACTACATTCGGAACGACGATAGAGTCTGAAGTAGCTGCACTGTTTGACATAGGGGGTGCTTCATAGTCCGCTGTGGCTGTTGTTGGAGAACAGGAGCTAGACACAGGTGTGTTAGAGAAAGGTGAAGATTTCTTGCTGTCTGGACATGATAAGTTCAGTGGTTGTTCGACAGGTGCCCTGAGTTCAGCAGTATGGTGGTGTATCAGTGTTTGCTTCGGCAAGCATGTTCCATTCAACATGGGCATCGTCATAAGAGGTTCTTGAGAAGGTGGTGGGGTGACAGTCACAGAACAGTAGCTGGTAGTAGACCTTTCAGGAGATTGTTCTCGAAATCCAAGAATGTCTGCTATGAAATGAGGGGTTGGATGTCTAGGTGGTTTTGCATATACATGTGGATGCCACGTTCTGAGTGCAGTCCCGGCTGGTAGTTGTATTGGAGGCGATGCCAACTGTTGTTGGTGTAGCTGGTGGTGATTTTGAAACGGTGATGGAGAGTTAGACCCACAGCCGTTGGCCTGTTGCATCATGTAGTATTCTTGCATTAGAAAGCCTTAGAAATCTACTGTTTGAGTCGAATTCAGTGTTCGAAAATAATTCTGGATATTTTAGAGCAATCTGTGGTTTTGTTCCTCGAGGACTAGATAATAGACCCGATTGTAAAGATCCTTTCTTAAAGCCATTGCAGAATAATATAAATTAGACGTTCCTTAGTAAATAGTGCCATTATTTGCATAATCTTCTCAGTCAAGAAAAAACTGGGAAACTAAAACTCACGTTAAAGAAAGTTTTCATTTAATTAATCCGTTGTGTTCAGTTAATTTTCAATTTTTATTTCAGAACATCTTAATAGGCCTCTTGCCTATGAATTATTGATTGATTTCACATAAATTCGTTTCATTGCATGCACAAAACCTTCAAATTTCTTTAAAAAACGTGAATTCAGAGGAATGTTTCCTTGAATTTCTTCAACCTCATTACATCAGTATTATTTTAATTAACTTTTCAACCAGAAATCACGAGTTTTGATTACTTCAGCAAGTATTCCTTCTTTACACGATTTATATACTCTTTATTTTAAGGAAGAATGGCAACAGTTCAGGATCTGTTCGAATAAAGTTCCTGATGTCTGAATTAAAATATTAAACAATTAAAACTTTCTCGCATAAAGTTTTTCTTACAGTATCAAAAGTCGTGAGCGAAGTCCACGATATTTAAAGCGACAGTTTTTTCTCCTAACAATCCAACTCCGAAGCTCACTGAAACTTCCACCAAACGATAATAACCACAACAGAAAATCAAAAGCGAACCCAATAAAAGCAACACGCTGTTTCACGCAGACGAGAAGTGAAGTCGACCGCCTTCGCTTACGACCGGTGTTTTCGAACTCTCTGACGCAACTGGGAAGAGCACGCGGCGGTTGCGTCGGGATCGTGGAGGGGGGAGGGGAGGGGGAGGAGAGGGTGGAGCAAGATACAATATAAGAGCCTGAGAGAGGGGGAACCTTCGAGGGGGGAAGTTTAATCCTTGCGCCCAATCAATAGTGAGGGGGCTGGTTTCCAGCGGCACTCCGGGAAAATGTCTTAATTTAAATGCGGCGCAATTAATACTGAATCACTTGATGCCCAAAATACTGCGCTTTCCAGTCGAGTCGAATATAGGCTGTTTGTGTGTACATCGAGATTGAAAAGATCGCCTCGTTTTCTCCGAATCGGCTCAAAGAGCTTGGCGTGAAAGGTATTGGCGATATCTTGCCAATTGTAGCAGAGGGGGACTCAAGTCAGTATCATTTGACGTATTATCGATATCGCTTGGAGAGAATGTCTCGGAGAGTAGGGCGAAAGAGGAAAAAAAAGTTATATGCGCCGAAACGGGCATCATAAAAAATTTTCTTCCAAGTATTATACCGCTGCATTACCGCCTATCAATTTCCTGAGCTGTTCTGGGAGCGGGGGTGAAGTGTCTGTTTAAGAACTTGTGGATTTCCATTTTTGGGGAATTAATAGAGGAGAAAGGAGTTTAGGGTTAATCATGATGATAGTTCGCGGGGTTTTGCATTTTCGGAAGCCGTGAAAAGATAAATGGAACTTAACGTTGGAATAGATGTATTAATTCAAAACTTGCTTCGCCGTTTTAGTATTTTATGTGGGTAATAAACATTTAAGTAAATTGTCCTTCAGAAATCGAGAATTCCGTTGTTTGTTAAAACGGAAAACCGAGTGAAATTTGTCGATGTATTTAATAAATAGAAATATTCATTGGTATGAAATCTTAATATTGAGAAAACATTACTGGCGAATCATAAATTTATTCTACAAACAATAACTTTATTCTTTTCTGTAGCTATTGTCTTTTTATGATATTATTATTGGAATTCTGTTAAAAATAAAATTATTTTGGCTTTCGAAGGAAGATATGACTTTCTAGCTTTTACTTGACGAGTGGTACAGATGCTAAATCAGGTGATTTTTCCCCCTCCACATACTGACTGGAACAACCCGGTATATTACTAATCCATAAGATAAGCTTCCCCTCTCGAAACAACTTGTATATTATCTAATCATCGTGCAAATAATTTTATTCACATATGCGATTATGTCAACCCATTTTCTATTTCTTTACTGATATTAAAGGAGTTTCTTTTAAGAAAATAATATTTTAATCGTAGAAATTGTGGTCTTTTAATTACGATGCGGAAATCATTAACAGTACTTGCAAATTGTAAATAATTCTTATTTTAAAAATATTTGATCACAAAAAGACAGCATTCCAAATTGTTACCGATTTGCATACATAGGCTGTCCCCCCAAAAAACTATCAGTTGCGTTCGAATTTCCCAGCAACGCTCTTAGGCGACTTGGCAAGGTAATAGGCGGGTAGTTCAACTCATTGCGCAGCCATAACATGCATCAAATGCTTTTCATTCATTAGTTCAAGTTCAGAAGCCGTTCAAATAAAGTGTAAATTTGTATACTCAAAATTATTGAGTTGCACCCTGCAGCCCAGAACTTGTTCCATGCTATCTTGACTCTACCGGACTTAAAGAAAGAATTACGCGGTCTTTGCAATGGATGAATTTCGCGTTTCGGAGCTTTCTCTATATACGAGTGCCACTGACAGTTGTTTTGGTTTTGTATTCAAAAATTATAAATTGATATAAAGTCAAAATAAATTGAAATAATATAAACTAGTATTACTAAAAATGTAAAATTTTTTCTTATATTATCTGTAGCATGTATTAATCAGGGGTGTAGTGGAGCAGAAAAGCGCAGAAACGGCCTTCGCATTATTTTTAGTTTACAAGAAACAAACAAGAAAATTGCAAAAAAAACTCCTTAAAACAGCTAAATTTTTGTCATCCAGGTTGGAGAGTCCCGGCGCTGTTTATGTTGCAACTACACCACTAGTATTAATGATATACTCATTATTTAATTTCTTAATTAATCTTTTGAAAGTTCAAGTTTCTCTAATAGTAAATTAGATTGTACATTCTGCTTTAGGAATGCATTGATTTGAATGGAATTTTGATGAATTATTTTTTGATTCAACTAAGTGTCAACTGAATACTTGAAATGTGTATGGGTCCCAAGAAATTTTTCTATCGAACAATAACGTTGAATACTAGAGAGGAACTTTTTTCAAAGATAAATAGAAGCGCAATAAATATTTGAAAGTATTTAGAAATATTTACAGGAAATTATTGAGTTCACATGCCATCATCTAAACGCATGCTTTGACAATGGTTTGTTGCGTTCATGTCCTTCTGCTCTGTCTGGGTTTCTGCATTCTTATGTTTAAATTTAAGTTTTCGTGAAGTAAGTCTTTTAAGCCTGATGCTTATGATCCGTTTACTTCAAATGAATGTATATCTATTACTTATCTGTTTAATTATTCAAAATGATGATCAATCCATTGGTTTTAATTTTTAAGGGATGGTCTCAAAAATGATCACATTGATAAGTCAGGATTCGCGAAGGTGGCAGCACAACACTTCTCCTTTCATAGTATTTGATTTTCCTTTGATAGGAAAAATAATAAAGAACACTAAATGGATTTAAAATACTTATTATTAACTCATTTTTTCATTTTGTTTCTTTGATGCTCATTGGAACACTCGGAGCCGAGAAAATTGCTTTCAAACAGAAATAGTATTAGTTTTTTCGATTAAAAATGGTTTGTCATACCCGAAATCGAACTAATCAATTGAAATAAAAATATTTAATAAATCAAGATCATAACATGGTATCTATTTCTGATTGTTTTAGCATTTATATTTTTTTATAAATAATAATGTTTTTAGTAGATTTCCGGTATTATTCAGATAAATGTTACAAGAAAAATTAGCGAGTTTTACTGATCATCAAAATAAAGGGACAAAACCCTCTGTTGCGGGAAAAAAATAATTCCTTTACCGATGAGTCTTCCTCCTTTTCTCATCAGTAAAAGACTATAAATACATCGATGGAATCACTGATTTGGATAGCCAGAGGTTAAAAACTTACAGAACTTGTTCTTACAAATTTCGAACATTTTAAATGGAATAAATAATCGTTTGGTTTAAAACGGTTTTGTTTTCACAGTAATTATTTGCTCAGACTTTAAATTATCGTCAAATATTATAATTTTTTAATTACAAAAAATCCCGAGAGGAAAGGGAGCACCTAAATGAAGAATTTTTTTAAATACTTTTCTCATTTTTGTAGTTTATAATACTTCAATATTTAGTATTATATTCACTCTATTAGAGCTTTAAGACTCATTGAATGTTTTCAAGAAAATGATAATTATTTATTCAGTAGTAATAGACAGAGTAATTTTGCTAAGAAAGAGCCAATTAGAATTTCTTTCGTAAAAACGAATCCTTAACTTATTTCGATAATATTTTTGCGCGTGTATTTAAGATGTAAAAATAAGGTTTCTGAATTCAAAGCGCATTAATTATCACCAAAGATTAATACACTATTTATAAAAATTAATTAATATAACCTTTACTGTAAAAATGCAATTAGAATGATTAAATTATTCGAAATTCTGTTATTTTAAAACGCATGACTGACATATCGAAATGTACAAGTATACAATGTGTGATGCTTTCAGAGGTCCCCGAGAAATTCAGCGCCAAGGACCCCCAACAGGCTGTTCTTAAAAAAATACTGTATGCATAAAAATTTCGGCTTCAAATTTTAAGCTGAAACTCTAAATTTTATTTTCATTCTCTAATTGAATTTTGGAAATATATAAATATCATGGAAATTATGTTTGTATCTTTTGAGGTGTATTGGTCCATTTGAAATCATTTAAAATTTCATTCTTTACATTTTACCTGTTTTATGGGAGTCATTCTTATAAATCCTAAATAATGGTTACTTGGTACTTTAACGCCAATTTGAAATCATTTCGTTAGGCGTCTTTAATTCAAATTAACTAATGTCACCTATTAACTGTTTTAAACAGAATCTGAAAATTTTATTGCGTCAGCTAATCTAAATTATTACACCATTTTGGCGGATGAACCAACAGGTTGTTACAAGAATCGTGCACATTGTTTTTACTCGGTTTAAATTCTAATAGCATCGCGTTTGCAGCCAACTTTATAATTTCATTATCTTTTTCTTTATCTTTAACTTATCATTAGTTAATATCATTGTCGCTAAGAAAAAAAAAGTGGACAAAATCAATTATATATTCATTTTTTGTTTCGATTTCAAAACTTTATTTTATGTCATTGTGAGCCTTTTTTTTATTTTGTTGAAGTCATGATACCACGGCAACGCCGCGAGGGTACTGTTAGTTTATTATGAAGTTTAATTTTTCCTAATTAAAATTGACTACAAATTGCTGGAAAAATCCTATTAGACCAATTTAATGACCAGTAATCATTGCCGTGAAAATGGGACATGAGGAATCCATTACAAGTTGGGTGTTGACGCAAAACTCTCCCTTTTTTTCCCACCTGCTTTTACCCTCAACCTTGCGCATTCGTGACACTTCGACTACAACTTTCACGCGACCAGCCGAACAATAGCTTTTGGCGCAAACAACTCTCTTTGGAATTAAAACGTTCTGCTTTTGGAAAAGGTCGCATCTTTCGCGACATGAAATAGTTTTCAGCTATATTAGTATCTTGAGCAATTTAGGTTATACTTTGCGGCGTTTATACAGAAAAGTACTTTACTAATTGTGAGCATGAAAGACATTGATGGCGTGGTCTTCATAAGAAGACAATCTGAATTGCAAGCGACAAATCGTTCCATGTAGTTCCTATTGATATTGATGGAATATTAAAGTGAATTAAAAAGAGCGACATGTTGCTTTTATTTCTTCAATAGGCATTGATCTTCTGTTTTTTTATTAAGTCGTTTATCAAGAACAATTATAATGTTTTGTTAGAAGAATTGGGGAATAGACGGCAAACTAATTTTTAAAGTCTCACATTTGAGGGATTTTTCACTTATTTTCGGAAATCAGAATATTCGATATCTTTTTATAGAATCAATAGCAGTACGCGCACGGCGCGACCCGTGGAATCAGGACTTCAACAAAATAACAAAAAGCCCACATACAATTACATAAATGAAAGTTTTAAAAACGAAATCAAAACAGAAATATATAAATCATTGAGTTTGTCCGTTTCTTTTTCTTCTGGACCGAGTACCGTTAATCCAAAACAGTGTTAAAAAATTACAATGTGATATTTATTACACCGCAAGCAAATATGAAAGGCAAAGAAATAAGTTAAGACAAGCTTAAAAATAATAATCGAAGTCTTCGAGTAAATAAATATCTCCTCTCAGAAAGCGAAAGTAATGACGTCACCTGACGCGAGGAAGGTCACGTAACCAGCCAATGAAATATCAACAATGCAGTCGGAGAATCTCCGGAGAATGTCTCATTGGGAAAGGTCGCTAGCAAAAAAACTGTTTGAACTGAGCAGGAAAAAAGTAATTTAAAAAATCCGGGAAAAGCTATTTTAACGGTTCTTATTTTAATTCCGACAGAAACGGTCCTGTTATAAGAAGAAAAAAATTGAAAATGATAGCGTTATTAGAAAGGCGGATGCTAAAAGTTAAATGAAAAATAGTTTACAGAATGAAAAATTAAAATAAAAGTGGCTATTTTTCAAAATTCAATAAATTCCGTTGGAAATTCAAAACAAATTTCATTAGAACGAAAATCGTTCGCTCTTTCCGATGATGTATCTATTTTTTTCTTTAAATTATCCAAAACCATGCTATTGAGAAATTAGTGCGAAAAATCATCCAAAACATTAAATAAAAAAATTTCTAGATTAAATTTTAAAATTCCGGCTTCGAGGTGCTTTGAGTCACCATTAAGCCTCTCTGTGTGCCAAATTTCAAGGTTGTAAGTGCGAGAGATTCGTCTGAACATCGCACTCAGGCACGCACGCCACACACAAACAAGTATAGAAGATTTACATCTCTGAATGTTAAAAGAATTTCCTTTGGTAGCATTTTTGAATGAGTTATCGTTTTAAAATGTTGCCAAAATGATTTATCTCCAAGTAAAACGATTTAAAGATCTAATTGGATTGTAACATAGTTTCAGACATCTAATGGATGCCTGAAACAAAGTTACAATGTTTTGATTTGTCATACCGCTTACAAGCATATGAGAGCTACTTGGCTCTAACCTTTTCTCAGTCTTCTAGTACCTAGGACGCAATTACAGTGTAGCACAATTAAAATGAAAACTATCAAAAAGTTATATGATTATGTGCTGGTTTTTGTTGTCTTTCAGATATGGAAGTTCGCTTGTGTAGATTTTATTTTATTACTGATACAGTAAAGCTCCGTTTATACGCACTGTAAAAAATATACGTTTTTTCCCCGGACTTTTTCCGTAGATTTGACGGTTTAAAGCTGTTTTGTTGACAAAACGGTTTTTCACCGTTTTCCGCTCCAGCCATAAACGGTTTAAAACCGTCAGTGCAAATTCTATTTTTCGTCATACGGTATTGCTTTCCGTACGATAACTTTCCCTTTTCTTAAATGTAATTTTATTGTATTCATTTCATGTTTTTAATAGGGTTCCATCTCCGTAACCTTAAAACACGTGTTCTGTCAATAGTTGATTTTTACACCACTAGGTGGCGCCTATAGTGACTTTAAAACTCAAATAAATTATTTTTACCTTATTTTGTGAAGTCTCCGGTGGTCTAGTGGTTAGAGCGACTGCCTTGTATTTCTATGAACGCGGTTTCGATCCCCGGCTCGGAGGAGTTAGGTGTTTTGTCATCATCTTGCATCGAAATCGTCCAAGTAAGTTCAATTAAAAATTATATTAATTAAACTAATTGAAATTAATAATTAAGCCTTGATTAATTAATATTCCTAATTGATAATACACATCAGCACATTTTAACTCAACTCGAACAGAAGGAGAAAAGCAACTCAGTCGATGACGTCACTTACTTCGGTGACTTAATTTTTACGTAGAAAACTTAATTTCATACGGTAAAAAACCGTTGTGACAACGGATTTACTTCGTAACTTTTACGGGAAAAACTTGTGTCCTGTGGTAAAAAACCGTTGTGCCTACGGATTTACTTCGTAAATTTTACGGTTTTGCACAACCAACCCAGCTGCCAGTTTAAAACCGTAAATTTTACGGGATTTTTTTTACAGTGCGTCTCTCATTTATACGTCGTTTCATCACAATCCTGATTCATTCGTAATCTTGCAAAGATAAAGTACTTTGTTTATATGACGCAAAGTTTCGGTTACACGTTACTTTCCCCCGTTTTAAAATTCGCAAATTTTCTGCGTCTTTCATTATTTTTCTGTTCCTATCATTTAATTCTTTTTAATTAAATGTCTACCTGCATACATATAAATTGCATAAAATAAGAAATGAATAATTAGTACTCAAGGCATGCAATAGATGTACGATTTAAATTTGGAATCATTCATTAAATTAATAATCATTGCATACAAAATTGTAATAATCAAAGTTGTTTATTATAGAATTTCAATTATACGTCTTTGCATTTATACATAGTCTTAAGTCAGTCCCTTGAAAAACGTATAAACGGTGCTTTAGTGTATCTGATATAAACCTACACTATTCTTTAAAAATTCCTATTCCTGTAATAAAATTTAAAAAAAGAAGGAGTTTGTGTTTAGGTTTCTGATAGTCAAACATCTCGGAATAGGATTATATGAACTGGGTGGTTATAAAACCAAACCATCTCTGTTCAGAGCACTGAAGACAGCTTGATGGGGGGGGGGGGCGCCGGTAGGCATAAGAGTCCCAAATCTCCAGTGGCGTAGCGAAGGCAAGTGGTGCCAGCAGTAATTATAATTTTTTCGCACCGTTATCAGTGGTATAGTAATTTTAAATAGCGCCCCGGGTATAGTATTATTTTTCCGCCTCCTCAGCATATTTGACTTTCAAAAATGTCATAAATTCAATGATGTTTTGTCTCCACGACACCCTCTAAGACTGGCGCCCGAGGCATATATCTCCCCCCCCCCCGGGACTTTACGCCACTGCAAATCTCGGTGGCATAAATTTCAAAACAGGGAAAACGAATGACAAGAAAATAATAATAGTAAAAAAAAATATATCAGTTTTCTCTTTTGAACATCATTATCTTTCACTAACAGTACGCGCACGGCGTTGCCCGTGGAATCAGGACTTCGACAAAATGGAAAAGAAAAAAACAATGCCCACAATGATACAAAAAAGTTTTGAAAACAAAATCAAAACAAAAGATATACATTATTGCTTTTCCCGCTTATTTTTCCTCTCGACAATGACGTGAATGTATTGCCTTCACCGGAAGGAATCGGATTGTAGAAATGCATGCTGGTAATGAAAGCATATTACGTCACCTCCTGCGAGGAAGCAACAATGCATTCTGGCATCGTCCAGAGAAACTCTCGATTTCAAATCTCGCTAGCAAAAAAACTGTTTGAACTGATCAGGGAAAAATAATTAAAAAAAAACGAATAAGATATTTTAACCGTTCTTGTTTTAAATCCGACAGAAACGTTTCAGTTATAAGCGGAAAAAAATGAAAATTATAGAGTTGTTAGAATGTCAGATGCGAGAATTTGAAGAAATCCTTATCAAAAATTACCATAAAAGTGACTAATATTTAAAAATTTCTCAAAATTCAGTAAATTATGTTGGAAATTCAAAACAAACTTCATTAGAACGAAAATTGTTTGTTCTATCCGATGGTGCACTGATTGTTTTTCAACGATCATTAGAAAAAATATTATAGCCGTAAACGTGCCAAAAATGACCCAAATCAGCACAGAACATTAAATAAAAAATTTTCTTGATTAAATTTTAAAATTCTGGCTTCCAAACGTCTACTACCTATTACGACTACCTGTGTGCCAAGTTTCAGGGCTGTAAGTGCGATAGATTCGTCTGGACATTGCACACACACACGCGCGCAAACATTACTTTTTATAAGTATAGATAACCAACTAGCTGATATATCCGGCTTTGCTCGAGATGAAAGCAATTTCAAGTCTTTTATTCATAACGATATTTAGCGAGGATTTCCTGACGATTAATTTAATTATTTAATTAATCGTCATGAAACCTTCACTAAAACCTTCCTCATCATCAGTATTATGAGCAAAATTTGAAGTAATTGCAACAAACATACATAACATAACAAAGGTTGCAGTTATCACTTATCATATCAGCTATGTAGTGTGAACATCATATGTCAGAGAGGGTAGTCAGCGCCATCTGGTGGCAGGATGGATAATTATATCCTTTACAGTTTTTAATTAATTAAAATTTATCTATTTATTTAATTGACACAAAACCTTCCTTATGCTTCATAGTATTTGTGAGCAAAATATAGCACTTTCAGATATTATAGCACCTTTATTTATATATTTTATTTATATCGACATTTGCGTATTTCTGATAACTATTAATTTCTATTGCAATCCTATGCCACTTGCAATACGTTATTAATATACATCACGACTATGACTGAGTTCTTAAACAACGATGATCAGTGGCGAATCCAGGATTTGGGTCTGGGAGGGGCTGAGGTCATAAAAATTTTGTATCGTCATGACGAATGTCAAACCTCATGGCTTATGGAAACCAACACACTTGAACTTCACAGACTTCACTCACCTGACAATAAGAATCATAAAGAACACTACAATGCTTTCGATAATTTAATAAAAAATACAGTGAAATAAGTAGCCAAAAAACGTTTTCGACCCTGTCAACGCTACAAGTACAGGTGGAATGACTAGAAAAGTAGAAAATTTTGGAGCCTGTCAAGCCAGAAAGCAATGTCGTCATGTTTTTATTATTTTTTTTAAAGAAAGGGGAATTAAGAACCAACAGTTGCAGTGATTTCAAATAAAATCAATTCTGCTTTAGCTCTGGGAGGGGCTGCAACCCCATAGCCCCCCCCCCTGGATTCGCCACTGACGATGATTAAAGCATGTTTCTACTTTGGGTTGTTCGCCTATCCTATAATTTTTCTAACATGTTTGCGTCACTCGTTTGATCATATTCTGAAATAAATACCACCGATATTTGGAGTTTTTCTTATGATCACTAAGATATTTCCATAAAATATCTAAACAAGGTGTTTTGATTCTAATCTCCTGTAATTCAGAAGGAGAATTATTAATTTTGACGTGGACAAAATAATCTGCAGTTTAATTTGTTCTTCTCCCCTTGTCCAGATAAAAATAAGCTATCATTCTCAGGATATGTCGTGTTCATAAGATATATATATATATATTTCTTTGTTATCAATTGTTAGAAGCAATATTACGGAATCAATGCTATTTTTATATCAAAAATTATATCATTCTTTTATTTTCAGCAAATTTCTTGTACTATTTCTGGATTGTTAACAGTTTCATTTTATGAGCTATATATATCAATAATGCTATCATTAAATAATTGTTCATGTGGGATTTGTAAGAATATCCTGTTAGCTTTCTTGAGTCGAGAAATATTTTTCGAGTTGCTTTTCATGAAATCATATATGAAATATGATTTGTGAAAGAAAATATTCTAAAATTAGATTAAAAAAATATTTTTTCCTATCATTTTTGGCTTCGTTATATCTAAGCACTAGGAAAAAGTATCTTGTAACAAATTTTGAGCCAAAAGAGTATCTACTTTCTCTCTTGTTATTCAAAAGCAAAGTTTTCTAATAGAATCGACGATGTTTTTAATTTCTCTTCATCTATCATATTTAACCAAATCCATTAGTCAAGGACTCTTGATAAGCGGGAATTTGGCATTTTCTGCTGGTTAAAGCTACATATTGGAGCCACACATAATCTGAGGTAAATGTCTGGCTTAACTCCAGTATACGACTGCAAATGGCTTCCCTGGAAGACTTTTAGGAGTGCTGGACCACATCCGTGTGTCGTTTGGAGGGAAACCAGGAAAATCTCAAGTTACCAAGCCTCTAATAGTTTCTGAATATCGCTTATTTAAAGCACAGTCAAATAATAGAATGCATAACCTTCTTCCTAGCCACTAGCATTCGGTCTCCGGGTAGACGAGGCTCCAAATATCCTCTTTGGTTGATTTGGTTTAATGGCCCAAGAACCATATTTGGTCATTCAGCGCCAAACACATGGCATACCCTTTTAAGACGGTAGTTTTGATGTAGAAATGGATAAGTGCTTTCCCTTACTTTTGAAGTCATTCATAGAAAAGATTTGCGTCCCTTTCGATTGTTTGTAGAATAACTAATTCGAAATATAACTCATTAGAAATGAATCTATCCACCACACGTAGAGTGATACAATAGGTCACATAAGTAAAACTATCAACAGGGTGATTAGTGAACCAATAGATTATGTAATCGAGGGGAGAGAGACTCAGTTATACAGTTCAATTATACAGTTGTTGTATCACTCCGTACTCTACTTTCTTTTTCGGTATCATATACTAGATATAAAAGATCTTCTTGACATTATTTGTTCATAAATCTGTAACCAGAATGAAAAAATTGGCCATATCTTGCCAAAAATAAGACCCGAACAATCCCAAATTTTGATTGTTAACGAATGCACCAGTTTTTTCCTTTAAATATTGGTCAGTTTTCACTGTAAAAAATCCCAACGAAATGAGTCTTTTTTAACAAATAAACTGATGAAAATAATATATTCAAAAGTTTATTGTACCAGTGGTAGATTTGCGTTGAATTCAAAAAATAGGCCAGTGTGCGCTTTAGCAACAAATTGTTCGGTGTGGTCAGGCTGGCTCCTGGTGGTTTTGCCTTGTTCTAATGTATGCGAGGCACAATTGTGGGCCATTTTCCTCTCAAAGTCCTCCAGGAGAATACCCTATTCCCATATATTGCACGTAAATCAAATTTCTATTTCAGGCGCTACCTAGGTACTCCAAGATCTCCTTTAAGCTGGAAAAGATACCACACTTCTACTTTATCATGTGTCTTTGACTCAAGGGCATTTGGCTATGCTAGACCAAGTGAAATTTGGACCATACTTCTCCCAAAGAAATAAACGCCTCATTCATGCTCAAAAAAAGTTTGAAAATCAATTGGATCTATAACGTTTCTTTAAAATTTGAAAATATTTTTTATTAAATTCATTTCCACTAAATTTATCATTAACAAATAATTTATTTGATTTCAGTGTTTACTATTATTTTTTTATTATTTGTACCCTTGGTTGAAAGCTTTTTTTTAGACCAAACTGAAGGCATGCTTATGAATGAGAGTTTAAAAATACTCTGCTCTAGAATATTAAAAACTAAAGATAATCGTACTCCAGGCACTTTCCAACCATCACGTCTATAAAGTCAGGTTTTTCGAAAAAAAGTCCAATCTCCTAAAGATAGCTTGGAAAAAAGCGTTATGGCAACTCTATTTGTGTAAACTTCGCAATAGCATTCTAAACTAACATATTTGCGGAAAAGGAAATGAATTACGCTTATTTTTCTTTCAATGATGTGTATAGATTAGTTGGCCTTTAACCTAATGGGTAATTTTCCTAACAGATTTCATATTCAATTGCACAATCAAAAAGCAATCATTGTAGAGATCATGGGAAATACTCTAAATCTATTCTGCAATTGCGATACTCATTTATCAAATCAAAAAAAAGCTTCAAAGAAACCCTTTCCTTCGCAGTTACTGAAACCTATATAATTTTCAGCTGTACGATCAGCTGAAAATAACAGGCGGAAATAAACTTTTTTTCTGTTTTTAAATAGACGGAATGGAGCCAGATTCTTAATATGTTTTGATCTTACTCGAAAAGCTTTTTACTGCTCGTCAACATACAGTGAAAGTAATGAAAAATCTGAACCATTCAATTGAACTTTTCCAACCAAAAAATCATATTTTTCATGCAATGTATTATCGTACTTACATCGGTTCATCATTAATATTTCCTTCTTCTTTCATTCATTAGGTATCCTAAAGTGACCATTTATTTTTTCCCTGAGAACGGGACATTTTTAAAATTTTTAAGTAATATTAGGTGAATTCAAGAAAGCACATATTTCTTCAGTTTTTTTTATTTATTAATGAAAAGAACAGGAATAAACACATAAAATAAATAATTCATGTGATCTTGCATTTTTCTGAAGAACACATTTTTGCTTCAGTATATTTAATGTTGATTTAAAAAAAAATAGCATTATTGGCAGGATTTCTTAAAATTTGGTAATTAACGTTGCTTTATAAACTGGTCTTGCAATTGTGTTTTCTAGCTCGGCCACAACTTATTCATAAGAAAAAAGACCCTTTCTACGGGTGCATTAATGCTGGGCAGACATTGAATATACTCAATTTTTGTAATTGCACGAAAGTTCGTATGACTTAAATTATTGACGTGAAAGTGGTCGAACAGTTCTACGCTGCTACTTTCGGTTTCAATATTCCCAGTCTTTTATTCTGTCACTTCATGCGGGGTAATGAAGTTAGAACTAAGTGTGAGATTGCAGGCTTCTGACTAACTTACATAATATGTAGATTTTAAGTACATATTGTATAGCAACGGATTCGGAAATCCTCCGCGCTTTTGCGCATGCGCCGGGCTGAGTTATTTTCATCAAAATAGGGGGAATGAAGAATGGAAGGGTGATGTTTACATTTTACTGAGCTTGATCTAACAAAGAACTCCGGAAATGCGCTCGTATGACTCATTGCCTGACACCCCTTTCCTGTGTAAAATCGTCCAAAAGTGGTAGCCTCGGAATCCGTTGCTGAACAGTATTTTGTGTGACACGTATAGCGCATGCTCCGTCATCGCTGGGCAACTAGACATTACCATCGGATTTTTTATTTTTATTTTTGGCGCCTTCTTGTTTCAAATTATTATCGTGGGTTGCTCTCATTCTGAAAACGGGACATTTGGGCGTCCCAAATCTGTACTGGAATTGGGACAACGGAACAGGCTACCGAAAAACGGGACATATGGTATCCATGATGATGACACCCGACCAATTCGCAGCGGATATGTAGGCAATTTACAAACAATCGAGCGAGAGCCCGCTAAGACAAGATAAACCAGAGCGATGCGGCCGAGGCCTTTAGACCCGCCGGCTATTACAGTTTCCAACAGCACCAAGAAAATATAAAACAATTTAAATACAATAATTGAGAATTTAGAAAGTACTTAATCTAATAATATAACAGAATTTAGGAAATATAGCAAGTCTAAGAATGTAAAGTTCTTGAAACATATAAGTAATAGTGTGATTTAAAGAATAAAAAATAAATAGAAATAATAACGTAAGAAATAAAATAATAATAATAGTATAATTATTATAATACTAGTATGATTATATACAATTACGAATAATAGCACAATTTGAATAATTGTAATATTATTCACTAGGTATACAGAAATAAATATATTTTCATAACATTTAATTATTTTAGAAAGTTCGGAGATAAAATTGTCTAAATGCGCTAGAAGTGCTATGAATAAAATTATATCGAAGAGAGGATTAATATTTGTCATTTTTGGTACTTTTCGGTGTACGTGCCTGGTGAAGATCATCGCTGAAAATAAATGATGTTAGGAAAATTGCTTCTTTTCCTATTTTTGAAACTTCTTTATAAAACTCTACAATAAACACTTCGAATAATTTTAATAAAGGATATTCTGTTTTCATCATTCATTCATTTAGTTTAAGTACAAAATGTTGCAATATATCTCTGTAAAATGGGATTTCAAATTACTTTGATGCATACCGTTTCATGCTTAAACATACACTAAATAAACCTGCAGTTACAGCAACAGTAGTTTTTTTTTACTGAATAGATGTTTTTATTTCAGTTAAGGCTTTATTATTCTCATAATTACTAGTTTTTGATGTAAATACAGCATCAGCTGGTGCAAACTATCTTGTATTAGATAATTTCTTTATATAAAGTGTTATTTCATAGTTTTCTAGTATGGCTTTTAAAATTATACCAGTGAAGAGTGGATAAAGAGAAAAGAAAAAGAGACAAATAATTTTTGTGCAAACGTAAAATATCGAAATACGATGTTGTAACTTTTGCAGCAAAAATTCTTATTGAATTTGAATAGTTAGTAATGCAAGGAATGAAAATCGCACTCAGATTTGTATTCTGTATCTGTGAAATCAGTTCAATAAAACACAGTATATAGTTATAGTAAACGTTCAAAATATATTTTCATCAGACTTCAGTCAGTTGTTGATAACATAGAATTTTTTAACTGATTGAATTGACTTTAAAAGTATGTTTAAGGAATTAACTGAAGAATGTTCTCACAACAACGTTTCAGATATATTGTTATTCATACTTCGTGGATTGGATGCGTTATTTTAATTGAATTATCTTTATGGTAATAATTCAGTAATCGAGTATAACAATCATTGGAGAGACAACAACTGAGAATGGAACGCTAACCAAAATTATTAATCTTTTACGCAGAATAATAAAGAAATTTAATGAATTTAAAACAATAAATTTTTTAACAAGAAATATTTGTTCGAAATTAATTGAAGACATCGAGATTAGTAAGCTGTATTTTATTTAATGAAGCTATGAAAGTAGAACTAAACTTCAGTAATTGAATTTTTTTTTAATTTTATGGAATTTGTATGAATGCATTTCTTTAATGGAGCTCAAAATGGTTATGTAATTGTAGGAATGTTGTTCAATGAAAAATGTACTGTCAAATGCTAAGCTACATTGAAAAATACATTAAATAAAATTTATTTTATTGGTCATAAAAACTTTTCAAAATGAGCGACTTTATTAGACAGAGCTGGGTTTATTCCCCATCAAAGAGGAATTCGTTTACAATTTTGTTTTTCTAAAAGCAGACCAAAAATATATCAAGATTTATTTCTTCGATGTGCTGCGATTTAAATTTCAAACAATGTTGAATATTGTAATTGCTTACACGTTTTTATACTTTTGGTAAACAATAAACGCTACCACGTTAGTCTAACTCAAAAGCATTAAGACATATCAACATTGAACAAGTTTTTTTTTTGTATTTAGGAATGTATCGTGATTTCTTGGTTGTGATAGAACAGTGTAGAGACCACTGCTGAAGGTTGTTCTGAATGCACTCTTAATAGACTGTCAACAAGAATGTGAGGAGAATTGGATAGAAATTGGGAATGATTCCTTTCCCATTCCCAACGTAGAGATTGTTCGATATTGCTAACTTAATGCAGATTGCTATGTGGAAATAAATTAACTCCTGGTCGTATCCATTGCTAATAATGACAAAAGAATTTCATAATTATTGAAAATTAAAGCTTATAATTCACGCTGGTCATATTGCACTGGCAGTTTCGTAAAAAATATTTTATTTGTAGTGAGTGTGTTTTATCTTCAAGCGCAGGATAGTGAAGGTCTTTTCATCTGGAATTGACTAAACACCAGTCCATCTGAGCAAGGCTTTGACATCTGGTTAGCTGAAAATGATTTAGGGTAATTTTGAGAATAACTTAATCCATCATGACAAAAATTACTCTAATTCTTTCCGAATTCTTTTTTTTTGTCCATAGAAGATTAATTTTAGCCTGTCACTTTTAATCTTTCTCTATTTTTATATAAGAGCAGATGAATACTGAAACTCCACCTTCCCATTGCTAATTCTCAAAAGCAATCGTTCTCAGCTTTCGAGTGTCTAGGGAATGCTTCTGAAAGGGAATGAATTTGGTCAGACATACTCTGGTAATGGATAAATAATACTCTGCTTGTAAGAGTAACTTAATTTGGAATCAAAATCAATCGCGTTAATAACGCTCGTCGTATTGTTACGTTTTGTGATAATGTGATTCTGTGACACTTAATTTAATGTTACTGTTAAATTACGTAACACAAAAACAATAACATCTATATAAAATTGTATCGCTAAAAAGGAGTGCTCCAACAATAGAATTTGATCTTTCTTATGAGCGGAAGAGCTGTTGTACCTGTAGAAGTTTTTCCCTTGCTTCCTGCTGGTTTAGATGCTGTGGCCAGCAAGCCATCAGGATTTTGTTCTCCACTTACAATTAATTTGTCTATCATGAAATCACCAGGAAGACACACACACACACAGTTTCACTTCTTTGTCCTGATGTAATACATTCTATTTTTATGAGTAGGACATTTTTTATACTGCAGTTTAGCTTAGTTTTGTTATAGCAACGTCCGATCTAAGCCGATTAAAAAGAATCATAATGATTCTAGATACGGGTGCATGAAGTGGTGTTATATATATTAACGTCGCGTTTCCAAGCAACTCGGGGCTATTTTGGGACGAAAGTTTGAACCGTGGACGGATGGCCGGATGACGCGTCCGAGCCGCCATTTCCATCTCCAAGCTTCCGCACTTCACCAGCGGATTTCGAACCTGGAACCTTCCGTCTTCGAAGCCGAGATCTTACCACTATACCACCACGGCCCTTTCGTTATCGACGGAAATAAGAATAGGTTATTACCCTGCAGTCGAAAGAAACTACACTTTTTATTTCCAATGACTTGAAAGGTTGAAGGACATGAAGATCTTTCCTGTTTCCTTCCCAGAATCCTCGTTTTAAAGAAGAGTTTTTTGATTTCATCCCCTACCAATCTGAAGGTCGAAATCCTTGTAGAAGAATTGACATTTATTAGATATAAAAACATTATGTTTTCAAAGAACAGTTCAATATAATTTTGCTGTACCAGTCTTGATGAATGCGAAATTAGGCGAGGAAACTTAAATTTAATGAACTTCACTAAAGAAAAAGGAGCCGAAGAAACTTAAATGTGTAAATATGGGAGTTGTCAGATCTTGTGAAATAATGTTCAGTTTTGTTATATTTACATCCCGTTTACAAGCAGCAAAAGGGATGCTTTGGAAGGCACTTCGCCTCATAATTATGAGCTGCTCTTCGATTACTAATGTGTCGCTTGAGCCGGCCCACTCTTTCAAATTTCTACACCACACCAGCTGGAGGACGTTTGGAATCTTTGGCGGAATCTAATTTTGAACCCGGAACCCTTCTTTCTTGAAGCTGAGACTATGCTCCCCGGCATGTGATATTAAAAATTAGCGAAGAGTGGTATTTAGAATTCATAACTTTGATTAAAATGAAATAGAAGAAATAAATCTTAGCAATTTTTCATGAAGAAAAAAAAATCTTATACGCTATCTAAAGAAAGAAAATAAATATTCATCTAACTTAGCCTTCAATAGTTAATGAACATAAATGACCTGCGAATGCTTTAAAGTATAAGGATCTTTGCTGATTAACATGAAATTTTGCCAACTTTAAAGAAAAAAAGGGAGATAAAAAAATTAAATTAAAAATAAATGAAAAATAAAATTAAAAAATATTAAAACCAAATTACAGACCCTACGGCCTGATTTAAGGTTCTAGGTTCCAGTTTCTGGAACATGGCTACTTGATTGGTGGTTTAACAACTATTTTATGTGTATTGTTCCTAATTCCACTTAATGCAATTCTAAATTCTGTCCTAAATTCTAATCTATATTCATCGTTATGTATTTAAGTTTAATGTCATTTATGTTATTATGATTCTTTCCAGCCGGCTTCCATGCACCTAACACCCTGTTGGGTAGGTGGAGCCGGTGAGGATGAAATAAATACATAAAATAAGCCTTAATCCTTTGCAGTCCAGACGTTTTTTCAAACGCGTTCTAGCAAGTCCAAGCCATTTTTAATGAATTTATTAATTATATTTTAAGGTAATTTAAGGTATAAAAAGCCAACATGAGTCAAAATATCGAGTCCACCTCGACATAGGACTTGCTGGTAACAAACTGATGTCGAGTCCATCTGGGCATAGGACTGCAAAGGGTTAAATATATAATTATACTACTATTGCAAAAGACCAATTCTGTCTTGCCGAGGATTTTCAACTCGGCTTGTGTCGCCAAAGAATATGAGCAGTCGTGCCTTGTAGCAAACCCAACAAATCAAGTTACAGACTCCTTGTCACGCGACAAAGGTTTCCGCCAGGGACTTTACAGGGAAAAGGGATCCAGCAGGTCACGAGGGAATCCCATAAAACGTTAGCCGTAATAGCGCCAACGGTTCTGGGAACCGGAGTGACATTTGGGAATAGCTGTGTGCGGGATCCATTGTTCGCTGGATAAAAAGTGGAAACGTTTCAGAAATGATATCATGAGTTAAGTGGATTACATTTCAAGAGAACGGCCGTCTGATGACTGAAATCTCATCTCATTCCGCTCTATCACTGGAACCTGCTCTTGGATTACAAGACTTTAAGTTTAAATGCGACTCTCTACGAGGGCTTATTCGATTTCCAGTCGAAGCCTTTGGAAGTTGAAGCAATTTCAGGTTTCAGTGCTGGAGAAAGGGAGTATAGTTCTGCGAACCAGTATTAAATGCTGAGGGAGTCGTCTTTTAGAAGAAGTAGTGTGATCGAATAGATATTTAGACGTTTGCTTTGAATTGCTTCTTTTTACAGTTTCATAGCTTGCTAATATTGGAGCAATCTGGTTTTTTATTAGCGGTTTAATAATTTATCATTTGATTAAAAAATGTTTTCGTTTTGTTTTTCATTGAAGGAAAATAAAACATTGAGGCCTGAAAGTCGAACGACAGTCGCACTTAAATATGTTATTCGCAATTAAAGTGACGACCATAAGTTTCAGATTAAGCGGAACAATCCCGATTCTTAAATATTTTTCCAAGATTAATAAAGTTCCCTGATTTGTCCAATTTTATCTTACTAGTAAATAGTTTGTTTTAAAAAAGTTAGTAAGGCATATTTTTTAAAATCTTCTAAAGATTTCACCTCTTTAACTTAGTATTAGTGCACATGGAATATGGACACGAGTCCATACTTTATGAACAAGACTAGTTATAGAAACCATACACTCTTACTAGTCCATATTGAAAATATGGACTAGTAAGAGTAATATCAAAATATATTAATTGTACTTCTTTATCCCTTTCATTATTTTTGTGCGGAAATTTTCAATATTTTACTGTGTTTAATGATTTTTATATTTTTTTTTATTTGCATTATTTTGTATTTTATGCTGCATCTCCCTCTCCAGCGAGTTTTTAAGGTTGAAACGAGTTCTTTATGTTCATTTATTTATAATTGTAACTATCATCGGCACCTGACATTCATTTTCCCGATGAAAATCTAACGAAATCACGGTTCTGTCTTTATAATATCGTTTATTAGAATTTACTTAACATCATTTTTAATAATGAAACTTTTTTATACTACTTAAACAAAGTTCTGCTTTTTAGCAATATTCCATACTTTAGAATCAAATACTTTGTATCCTTGTTCAGTTTCTGAGTATCAAAAATTTCAAGTCAAATAAAAAAAAATTATCATTTCTAAAATTACAGAGATTTTGTAAAAGATAACAGTGTTTTGCTTTATTAGATGACTTATGCTTCGAAATTTTATCTAGTTATGACTCAACTTAATTTTAAACCTAGTTTAAATTTAATTTTTAACGGATATTTTTTATTTATTATTATTTTCTTCTTTTGTGCTTTTGTAAAACTGTTTCTAAATAATGGGCATTACTTGATATGCAAAACCTGTTCGATTATGAAAATCATTTATAACTAACTAGAATTTTGCCCTTCTAAAACGCCTTTAACCCGCCAACAATAGCTCAGATATGATTGTCCGGATTTACTAACGAAAATTGTAGTAGAAAATCTCATGCACATTGGCAGAGTGGTAAGAAATAAAAAAAAAAGCATGACAAACAGAACTGATGATTCAATTGATGTTAACTTTCGTTTCGAGAATAACTTTACTTTTAGCAATAACTTTCATTTTATCTGAGTGAAAATTAACATTGAAGATAACGACCTTCCTGTAATTAATTCAAAAAGAATTTATAAAATTGAAAATAACGACCTTCCATTTAAATATTCAATTCAAAAATTAAGTACGTAAAAGGCAAAAATTAGGGATGCATGTAATTTCATAACAATTCCAATTAATTTTGTTTTGTTTACCAACTCTGAAATTAAAACTAATTACGAAACTGGATTAAAAATAATTAGTAAGAAACTTTAAAAATACTTATAATCTGTTTCCTTCTAGTGAAATCTTCCCTATTCGTACTGTTTACCAGTTCGTTGGATACTTTGAAGAGCCCATAATTCAGCAAAATGATTCAATGTTTCCAAAAACTCAGAGGGAAAAAATATACAAAATAACCAAAAAAAATACTGAAAGATTTAGGAAAATAAATTAATTCTGGTATAACTCCTAATCGATATTAAATCATCATAGAATCAAACAGCACCCTGTGTGTATGCTAACTTGTAGACGGATAAAGAGAAATTTATGATCTCATAAGCTGCCCGAATCCCTTTGGCACGAAGCCAAACCAAACCACTTGAGCGTTACTTCCACGCCTTGCCTTTTCTAATATAGATACCTAAAAGCACTTGATCATGTACTTATTTAGCACAAACAAGCAAAAAAGATTGGCTTCTTGAGATTCCAATTTCGAGAAACTTCCGGAACATTTGAGTTAAGTTATTGCATTGGTCGAAGATGTCATTAGTTTCAATGTATCAGTAATAAAAAAAAATGCAAAATTTTATTTTAATAAGAATGAAATTGTCCCATGAATTCCATTTAGTACAATATGTAATAACAAAATTCTTACAGTGAATTAATGAAGTCTCTTTATAACTTGAGCCGTTTAATTCTCTTACTATATAGCCATAAAACTACAATTACCAGCATGCACTGAAACAAAGTTAATGCTTATATAAAGATTCCATAAACAGAGGCCTATAAAGAAGCCCTGCGGTAACCACCTGCTGGATTCCCATTCATGGTCAAGTCACCACCATGTCCCTGCTTTGTCCGCTTGACCACTCGACAACTGGTAGCATCCCGCACTTGTGAATGAAGCCCCATCATAATAAAGGCTGCTGGACAAGCTGACCTGGTGACTGTGAGCCCCTATCGCATCGCTCCATCACACGGCGTTTACCAAAACGTGCATCTCACCGACCGAGGGCCTTTATTATATTCCGCTTATGCAAGCGCGAGAGCCCGGCCCGTTACAACAAGGAGCGTACAATCTTCGTTGCCATGGCCCGTTAGGTCCACAGTCACTGGAACTAGTCCGTTAATTAACTTAGTTTTGGGGTTGAGGCCCTAATAAGGCAGATTTCCATTGGACGGGCCGAGCATTGGAGGGGTTCAACGGGGTGTGACGTAACGGAGTGACGTTGAATGGGCTGAGTTTAGCTGGCGTTATGAGCGGGGACAAAGATCGGGTGGAAGGAGGAGAGGGAAGGAGGAAGAACGCGATGACCAGCGTCGAGTTTGATGCGGAGGGGCATTGAGGGTACATCTTCTAATTGCGAAGCGCATTGTTACCGTTGGAAGTGGGAGTAAAAGGGAAAGCAAGAGTCGAGGTGAAACTGACGCCATATTTGGGCTCTGTTCTATAATATCTTAGAGAGAGAGTGCCAGTTTTGGTGTTAACTCACTTAAAATATTTTTAACTTTAAAAAAAATATTTGAAGAGTTTCACATCAATTTTTCAGTCAAGACAGGGAACTCTTTTATTCCTTTACATCCTTTTTCAGTGGAAAGGGGAGTTTTTTTCGCAAGTATATAGAGACTTCAAAATTAGAAAGTAAATTAGAAAACGTTGCATTATTTAAAGAAAAAAAAAGTTTAAATCAGTTATTTGGCAAATTTTGATGGGATGTTTTAAGTCCCATTAAGTTAACAATTAAGTTAACATTAGTACAACATTTAAGTTACTAAATACTAACATTAAGTTACTAATACTTAACAAGTTAAGATTTCCTTAGTAATTCTTGCTTAAAAATATTAAAAACTCTGAAAAGAGAAGATATGATAAAAGTTTTTGGGCCACAAATTTTATGTGCCTGCTCTCGGGGTTACTACATTGCATTTATATTTACTTAAGATATTGTGTAATTTAATGTAAAGGATAACTTGATCGCTATATACCTTGTTTTCTATGTTTTTAAACTTTGGTATTTCTAACTGCTTCAATTCAAACTGTATGGAAACATTAGTAATGCTAATTCGGATTTGCTTGAAAAAGAATTAATGCGCGAATATTAACGACTTACTTTTTTAACCTATGTAATTGAAAATTCATAAAACTATTCTACCCATAAAAACTACTATTCGAAACTATCAGCTGAATAAACTTCATTTACCATGATTGGGATGCTAAGTACGAGCGTATTTAACTGACGAAAGCAATTCAGAAATAAAAACAGTCTTTTTACAATTTTTATTTTCTATTATCCAAAATTAATTATAACCATACCATATTTGAATACTATGCTAACTGGAGATTCAAGAGTACAGGAACAAAAAATCGAATTAAAAACGTTCGAATTAGAAGAGTTCCACTGTATTTGCCAAAACAGTGCACAACATTCTTCTACAGAGTAACTTAATCGTTTTGTTAGCACAGGAACACGAAATACTTCTTTCAGCAATCAGGTAAAAAGGTGATATACAAACGCACGCTTGAATGGAATTGGTGTTTTTTATCTTCGGAGGGCTTTTTTTCTTCTTAACAGAGCCTGAGCCAGGCCAACCGACAGCAAGGCACGCGAAGCTAATCAATCTCCCCACCACCCCAAGATAATAGATAGACGAAGCGAAATTCCGCTAAGATCGTATTTCAAATAGATAACACACAGCCAAGTGGGTTCATGTGCTTTGTTTCTTTGCTTGGTCGAGCCTTCAGCGGTGGTACAGTAGACTGTTTTGGGGTACTTTCAGGGGAATTGATGCCGTGGAATTAGACCTCGCCTGTTTGAAGAAGAGTGAATTATTATGGGAGTTTTACAGTTGTTTACACGGTGCGGTTTTATTTGGCGCTAACCCTTGTTAACCGAGGAGAATGTGCCAGCAAATGATGTAACTGCTCCATTTTAAATCAAAACGATGATATATTTATATCATTCACACGTTTGGCTCTAGAGAGCGGTTCATGACTATACCTCTTTCTTTTTGCGAGCCATTAATTTCATTTGTCATCATTTTAGATTCTGGGACTTTTTTAAGGTGTTAAAATAAACTCTTACTACAGATATTTTGGATAATTTCGTATTTCTTTGATAGATTTATCACTTTAACAACCATTCCATAACAGAGCATCAACAATAGAGGATCCAAGGTAGTCATTTTTGCAATCATTAAGCAAAGAGAGAAATATTGTTTCCAAAAAAAGTATTTATCACTGGTTTGCTTTTCTCTAAACTCAGACAAATCTCTGATGAGCAACTTTTACTGTTTGTAATCGTGGTAATGCCTTTGATTTTAATATAAAGCAGCAAAGAAAAGTTAATTTATTGAATTTTTTGAGCAATTGTTCGCTAAAAAATCTAAGGTATCCACCTTAGATTTATTAGAGAGCACAATATTTATTCATAAATCAAAAGTAGGAGAGGCGATTGAAATACGTATTATCACCTATGCATCTGCATGTATACCATATTCTAAGAACGTTTATTTCCTTAAAATTAAATCCATATAAAAATATATTTGCCAGTTTGATTCTGCTTCACTGGAGTTGACATACGATCAGTGGCGGCTCGTCAGCTCAGATACAAGCAGTGCTGCAAAAGTTTTATAGAAATAAGTTGTAGGAAATTTTGTGCTGATTATTTTGATATATAATGATTATATGCTAAAAATTGATAGTTATTGAGTTATAAGCAATAAACTGGATAATTTTTTTAATGTTTTTTGGCCATAACTAAAATTCCAACAAAAATTATTGGTGGCAAACCTCAGAATCGTAATCAGAAACCCTAAAAAACATCAAGAAGCAACAAATTACAATTCCTCCAGAACTGGATTAAAAAAGACTTAACGACTGAACAAGTGAAAAAAGAGCCAAATGAGGAAGTCGCGGCAAATTAGAGCTGAAAAAATGCAGTTTCAATGAATGAAATGAATGCAATTTCAAGCAGAGAAAGGGTTGCTTTTCTCCCGCTTCGAGTTGCTCTTTGTGTTAATATAGGATCCGTAGGAGGGGCAAAACTTGATGCAGCTCTGATCTGTCTCTCTCTTAATTCTTGATTGATTTTCCGTCTTCTTTTTATATTTTTCATTACTTTTTTGCCATTCTCGTTGATCATTGAATTCTCAAAGTGGAAAAGTTAGCCAATTAGAATAAAAACGGAAATACGATCTTTTAAAATAATTTTAGGAGAGACTGCAGCTCTTATGGACGAGCCGCCACTGCATACGATATTTTATCATATCTTTTAAAGGAAACCAGAAAAGTTTTGGCTTTGTCTGATTAAATCAATATCCATATTTCAATGGGTTATACGCAATCAACTATGAGTGACAAAATGCGATGTCACTGTCAAATCACTAGAAATTCCGTCAGGAGACGCTTAATGTTAGAGTCATTCACAAGCCTGTATTCAATATTCAATTTGGCTTCTTTTCCTGTTCTGCCGCAAAATATTCCATTTCTGTTCGCTATTGAATATTACATTTTAATCGACCATTCAGCTGCAGCCTTCCTTCCAAGTGTTTTACAGTACTATGTTGCTATCAGTCATCCCATGTGGGGGATGAGAGAAATGAGCATGTTGGCAATGTAGGAAAAGCGACCTCTGATTTTTCCCGAGATAACCATCCCTGGATATGTTGTTAAAAACATATCAAGGCATACATCATTCAAATTGGAAGGCGCAGTAGAGTTTAAGTATGTAAAAGAAACTACGTGCAATTAAATCCGTCTTACTAAATTAGCATTCCTTGAATAATAAAAAGCAGAGCAATATAAAACCTTTTCTAACACGCCTACGTAATGGACATACTATCGACGAATGTTATTAGAATAACAGATTTCATCTGCCTACACTGAGATTTCACCTTATCTATTTTCCATATTCAGATAGAATGTCCAATTTTTAATACTCAACGTCTCTACATTACCTTCAAATAACACTCTCGACAATGATTGGTAAAATGCCATATTTTCACATTTCTTTTTCATTTTTAAAACCCATAGGATTTTATTCTGTATCTTTAATATATGTTCGAACCTTATACCATAATTTTACAATTCAATTTCAGACAAATGCTAATTTAGCTATGAGTCTGGTGCAGGATGCCCAAAATTCTGGATTTGGGGCCAATAAACCAAACCGCCGTTGACCGTGGATATATATAAGCAGATTCTGTTCTTTTATCCTCGTTTTGATGAGATTCCATGGCAAGATAGAAAAGCTGCATATCTGAATTTCAGCATTATTGGTACATGTTAGCCATGGCTAAAATGCTTATAATCATGTTTCACGGATAATGCTAATTTCATTATTTTAATTTATAAATACATATTAGTTTTTGTTGTCCACAAAATTATAAAATGTATTGGAACCCTTTAATGAAAGTTTCATGTAGGAGGTTGATATAAATTTCAGAAAAAGGCTATTGAAATTCTCACCAATAAGTCATTTTTGAACATGTTCTTTGGCTTAGCTTGATGTCGATTCTAATTAATGACGCTATTTAGATTTTTATTACACATATCTTAGATGTGTTTTAATTATCCAAATGCTTTCTCCTAAAAATTTATTTGACAAAAAGGCAATCAATTTTGAGAAATAACTCTACTGGTTTTAGTTCATCGTGGAATAATTTCTTCTCTGATTCTTGCAAATGCAACAAATTGAAAGAAATACCAAGTAATTAACTGTACTTGTTATTTAAGTATTTAGCTGTACACTTTCTTTCTCAAATATCGACCATCGTCGTTCAGGAAAAAGTCACTTAGTCCACAAAAGCCTTTTGATGGACTACAGCAGTCAATTAGAATTTGCATTTAGTTACTTCGTGATCGAGATCTGTTTGTTTATCTAATCATCAAAAAGTCAACCGTAGGAGGTAGAAATATGTAAAATAAATGTTACTATTAATACTAGCGACTCAAAATACTTTAAGTTTAAAGTGACCACATCAAACTATAGCTTTAGACTTAGTGACTTTTGCTTGAAAGACGACGGATTCAATAATCACTTGATTCTTGGAAGCCTTTCAAGCAAGTAAGGATGCGTTGGAATCATTCCTTCTATAACATTACAGCGATATCATAGATCAGGGTTTCTTAAAGTAAGGGTCGCGACCGCAAATAGGGTCACGAACATAGGTTTTGAGGTCACAAAAATATTGAAAGTGAATGCTTCGATGAATTTTTTGAATACCAATACACAAAAATAATTCAGAAACTTATCTTAATTAGAAATACTTAACTGAAATTTCATTAATAAACATATTGAATTAAATCTGTTTCTACCATTGGTTAATATTTCATTCCCCCCCTTTCTTTTCATAGTTTTGAGTTGGAGAAAGAATTTGTCGATCTTATTAGTGTCGTGGAAAATTTTTGAATCTGAATTGGGTTGCGAGTTAAAAATATTTAAGAAGCTTCATCATCCACGTATGCCTTAATTTGATTCAAATTCAGTTTTTTTGCTATGACAAATTACTTACTTTTCATCGACTAAAACATATTTTCATCCAGCCGTAAACATAAACCAAGAAAAACCAACACATTCTGGGATGAAATTAAATCAATTTGCGAAAGCCCTTAAAAATGGCTAGATATCACTAAATATGGTTGTCAGATGCGATTAAAATCAGAGCAAAAGTTTTCGCGTGCCCATTTTATTAGAGTGGCCGTCTGCTGCTGTAATGTCACGGCAAGTCTTTTCTGGCAAAGAGCCTCTCGAAGAAACACACCCAAGTGTGTGACACGGAGCGTCAAGCCTTCCCACAAAACGTTCACTTTATGCGTCGTCGTCAAAGCGCCCCCTTCCACCTTCCTTGCTGCAGATTGCCATACGCACACACACAAAATTAAAGCGTTAATTTAATTACCGCTGCGACGTTCTCGGCGGGGGGTTTTGACACGTCGTTTCGGCAGTGAAAGTTATTTCCATAATGGGCTCTCTTATGTCCTCTTCTAATTAATGTAGTCGGTCTTTTACGAGCGAGCCAGTTAGAAAAGACTTTATGGTCTCTGCCTGGACGTCGACTTCAAGAAAAGCGGGTTCAAATCATTTCTCCTGCCGCCGCCGTTTCTGCTGTTTGTGTGGACAGGGAAAAAGGGTGTGAGGTTCGGCTATTTCAAGGTCGCGATCCTCGGTGCATCTTTGAACTATTGGGCTGCTCTCGCAGCTAAGAGAATCGCGTTTTCTTTACCTAGAGTAAAGTTCTGATTTTTTTAAAATTTGGTAAACACTTTTCTATATCATTTTTAATGACGTGTTTCCATCCAGTGAATTTTATTTCATCACACTTGAATTTTAAATGGTTAATGTCAAATATTTTTTGCAATTCGTTTTTCTTATCCTAGAGCAGGGGTTCCCAACCTTTTTTCCCTCGCGTATTCCCTGATTAGTCATTTTATTTTCGTGTACCTCCTACTGTCATATCCCCCCTCCAACCATTCGTCTCTACAAAGAAGTTTTTATCAACAATGCTAAGGGCCTAGGTAAGCTTAAGAGTCAAATGACTCGAATTAATAACATTTGCAGGACTTTTTTGATTTTACATTTTTGCAATAGTATTAGTTCAACGTCAAAACAGATGAAATCAGTATTATAATAATTTCGCCTTAACTCATAAGGATAGCTAAAAATTATTCTTCCTTTTGCTTTCTTTTTTACTTATTTTGACGGTAGGCTTAGGACTTGCACAACTTTCACTTTTACTTTTTACACGAAACTTGGGGAAACAAAATTCTGTAACATTTTCAATCCCTTATGTTTTCTTGTGCCCGACATTACCGACTTTGAGTTCGCGTACCCCCAGGGGTACGTGTACCACAGGTTGAGAACTTCTGTTCTAGAGCAAAGGTTCTCATTTGTTAATATTTTGGACCCAATTTTTTATGGCCTGTTTCTTCCAGTGAATTTTGCTGAATTACGCTTTAATTCTAAACTGTTAATGTCAAATACCTTTCATTTTACTTACATACATTTGATGATTTTGTTTACTCTTTTGAAGAAGTGCAGACGTTCCGATTATTATAAAAGGACTTCAAGACAGAGTTGGCATGGATTTTAAAAATATAAATATATTGCAATTAATCTTTCCAATAAGAATGCAGCTGATTTCAGTCTATGACCATTTTGTTATATTAGGTGTGAAGATGAGCGCTATCTTAAATAAATCAATTAATTTTAGTAACACGATATTTTATAAATTCAAAACGGAATGCTGTACGTAAGCAATATCTGCTTCAGTGTTTTGAAGAGACTCGCGTAGAACATTGAAAACAGGTGACCAAATTAAGATATTGAAAGATACAAAGGTTTACCTTTAACATTGAAAAGCGTTGTTAAAAAAAGATTTATGACAGGCATCTATCTATCTGTTTGAGAGTGATATTATAATTTTGTGTTAACATAATGCGACATGCTTTAGTTTGCTCTCAGTAATTTATTTGCCTTTTTTTTTACCGTTTTTTAGGACCCTTTTCAGTTATTTCGTCCTTCTAAGAGAGTATACACCATAGATTGTGAATCTCCGGTTATGAATAACACTGTGTCAATTTTTCTAATCCATAAACAAAAGGTCTTAACCTTTTAACGAAACAAATGTCTTTAGTATTATTACCATGGCTTTATATATTTTTGCGTGAATTTTTATTTTCGTATTGATTTGATTAAATGTTTCTTATTTTGGTTCCAGTAATTACTTTTTTCGAAAACTTTCCGATGTTTTCTTCTATCTTGTTTCCTCCTCTTACAGTAAATACGGAAACTCATAAGGAGGCATACCCCACAAGTTAAGAAGTGTCCAAGGAATTGTTCTAAGCATTTTCCATATTGAATAAGAGAAATTTTACCACCTGGTGTCTCCCCAAAAATGTGTACTAACTTTGAATAACTATTCCACAGAAAATTAAAGCATTCATCACAATTTCATAAATCAGATTTATAAATACAAATAAAGTATCATACCAGCGATCGAAGTTTCACGATTGACGAATTAACACAATATATTTTCATTTTTTAAACACCTTGTTTAACTCGACTTGTTTCATGTTTGTAAAGACAGAATTTAGTAATCGATTTTCCACTCTCTTCCTGACATGCTAGAGTTTCAAATTTTGTGCATTGTTTTAATATTTTCAAAACTTGTTTATCGGCGAATCGATTAATTTAATTAAATTTTGATTCGATACCTGTGACGCCACCTGGTAGTGAAATAAAAAAAATTGCATTTAAGATTCCATAATCTTTTTAAAAATAAATTATAAATTTAAGACTAATTTTTTGTTTTTTAGTACACTAATCAGAGTGTGTTCTTAAAAGCTATTTTTATTAAATTTATTAGAATTATATTTTTTATCAATGAAATTATACTTTTTCATCAATAATTTTTCAATCAACTATCATAATTATTACCACTCTGCAACTAACAATCCTCTTTTGACAATCAAATACCATACGAACTTATTAGATATTAACTGGTCAGGGTTTGGATTAATTGAACTTTTGAGAATATCGCGATTCATGATGTACTTACCGCAGGAATGTGTTATGTCGCGCGTTCAAGAGAAGAATCGTAGCACTTTCCAGCAGGTTGAAGCAACTTTGCATCATTATTGCTACGTGAGGACCTATCTGGATGGAATCCTCGTAACCTGAGGGTTAGAGCGAAGAAATAGTATTAAGCGACCATCCACACTCGCCGGATCTCACCGCAATGGATTTATTTCATAGGAATTCGTGAAACATAATGTTCATAGATCAAGACCAGCCGCAACCAATGAGTTGAGAACATCCATTGAAAATGTATGCGTCCAAATTACTAAGTGCCTTTAGCAATTCTGTTGGTTGGTTTTACCAGTCTAGACAATGAAGCAAGCTATTCTAATACTTCCGATAATTTAAAAATTATTTACATTTATAAAAATTAATTTGAGCTATGAAGCTTTTATGTATACTATTATTGTTTATTTAATATTTATACGAAGTGTTTATTTTTTTCGGTAACATCCTGCATATGCTGAATTAAAATGAACACTTGTTCTTCGTTTGTTTCTTTGACATTGATTAGAAAAACAGGTCCATCATTGATAGTGGCGAATCTAGGATTTTGGTCTGGGGGGAGGGGGGGGGGGGCTGAGGTCATAAAATTTTTTTATAGTCGTGACGAATGTCAAACCTCATGGCTTATGTAAACCAAAACACTTTAACTTAACAGACATTATTCACTTGACAATAAGAATCATGAAGAACAATACAATACTTTCGACAATTTAATAAAAAATACAATGAAATAACTAGCCAAAAATGTCTGTGACCGCGTCAACTTTAGAAGTGGAATGACTAGAAAAGTAGGAATATTTTCGAGCCTGTCAAGCCAGAAAGCATTGTTGTCATGTTTTTGTTATTTTTTAAAGGGAAATTAAGAACAAACTGTCGTAGTGATTTTAAATAAAATCAAGAATTCTAGCTTAGCTCTGGGGGGCTGCAGCCCCACAGCCCCCATGGATTCACCACTAATCATTGATTAAAACTTTTCAAAACATATTGTTACGAATCTGTAAAACAGTTTTTCCTGCAATGTTTGTCTGTTTATGCCTGTTTGTTATGTGTTCCTGCAATTGTTGACAAAAATTAATTTTTCAGAAAATTCAAGAATTATGGATCTATCTCTCATAGGCACCGAGATCTGGATATTTTTAGAGAATTCCATGTTACGTCACACCCTGTCTTAAAGCTATAAATGGCGAAGGAGCTCAAACGAGTGAAAATCCTCTTTGGAGTTTTGTCTGCAGTGCTGGCTGGTAAGCTGAACAATGTTGAAAGTGCTGTTATTGTTGTTACTTATGCTTTTCTGTCTGTTTGTGCTACAAGTTTGTACAAGTGCTGTTTTCCTTGTTTCCTGTGCATCGTGTTTTCTGTAATATTCCGTGAATAAAGCGTCATTTTCCGAAATACTCCTCGTTGGAATGCTTTCACCGCTCACCCATAGGACGATTTTTGTAACAATATGAATATGTACCAAGGAAAATGTATCATCTGAGGTTTTTATTTCCAGAAAAAAGAAAGAAGTGGTAAGAAAAAATTCGACGGGAGGCTGTCTCTGCGAAACGGCAGCTGGGATTGAGGGACGTAGATTTGCTTACCTTACTCAACTGTGACTTTTTGTGACTGAAGTAGCTCTATGTGACTATTAACTCTATAGTGACTATTAGTCTAGTGTGACTATGTGACTCTATCTATGTAAACTTCTTCGTGATTTTCACCAACTTTGCAACTCGACTGTGACTAAACTGTAATTACAAATTCTAAAATTATTTTTGCAATCTGCAATGTCTACCTTTCTCTGTTAAATAAAACTAAAACCAACTCTCTATGTTATTTGGTTGCGGAGCCATAAGCAATTAACTTTACCACGAAATTCGACATAATTCAACAATTCTTGAGTAATATTTTGCGTGAACGTAAGATCGATGAATGAATTGCCAAATGTACTTGGATAGTCAGCGTGCGCGCGAATCGGTCGCTGTAACGTCATCAAAATTTTTGGGGATTTTCACCAACTTTGAAGCTCGACTGTAACTAAACCCTAATTCCAAATTCTAAAATTCTTCTTGCAGTCTTCAAGGTCCCCCTTTCTCTGTTAAATGAAACTAAAACCAAATCTTTATGTTATTTGGTTGCGGAGCTATAAGTGTTTAATTTTAGCTCGAAAAGCGTCATAATTTTTTCCTTTCCCGACACACCATTAGACCACTATGGAGAGACGTAAGTCTACGTCGAAACATAAAATGAAAATATGAGATAAAGTTCTAGGTCTAGATAAATGGTTAGCCGCATCGATTTGGTTTATTGACACAAAACCTATATATGGCAAAGCTACGCCTCAAATTTTATTCAAATCCGAGTTATAAAAGAATGGTTTTAAATATTTTCAAATTGTAAATGAGCCCACAAGACATTTGCAACAGAAGATCATTTCCATTTGGCTATTTTTTTGTCTGGAAAAAAATTAATAACATTATAATTAAAAAAATACTGACCTACACATCTGGTGCTATAATAAAAGAGACCCAATAACTGGCTGAAAGACGAGATGTTAGCTGGGAGGTGTATATGCCATAAAAGGGGTCTTCTGTAGTCCAGTTTAATTTTGCTGGTGTAACAGCTTCTCAATATTTCAACGAGTGGGCTTTGCTACCAAATGAGGATTTTCCTTAAAAATAACCTTTCATTATACGAAGAAATGCGTTGGTTGGGGATCGGTAAAAGTAACATGTTTTGTATTTTTTTCGCATTTCACGACCTCAATAAAAGCAGATAGAAATAAATTGGACATGGTGTTAATAAATTAGAATATTCTTGGTTCAATTTAGTGCAATTAGATTAGCGGACCTTTTTGAAGCTGCACAAGGACAGGCCCTCGCAAAGCCTAATCGGCGCCTTCGTGCAAATGTCTAATGAGCGCCTTTATGCAGTGGCGATATTAAGCGAAAATGGCTTATGGTTAACACTTGGCCTAACTTAACCTAATGGCTTATGATTAACACTTGACCGCCATACGACCTTGCACGTATTAATGACGCGGACTTGCACATGGACTATTTTGAGATGGGACTCGATCCGTTGTCAGAATACAAGGGCGACACTTGAGCCGGCAAACTACACTCCTAAAATTCCACAAGCACTTTGAAGCCGATGGATTTAAAGGCTCGCATATACTTGCGAACCGTTTGAAGAAATTATTTTCATGACGACCTTATCGCGAACCATGTGAAAGTAGCAAACTCACATCGAACCGTTAATCATCGCTCGTCAATTGCCAATGGAGAGGGAAGGCGGTCTTTGGAAGCGCTTTGGAATACGACTTGGTTAGCAGATTCCATCTTGTAGGTTCGAAGAAGGTTCGGAGGAACGACGGAATGTACCCGAACACATCCCAACGTGAACTGCACATTTTTTTGTGTTCATCGAAAAAACGATAGGTTTCGGCTCGCGTAAAAGCCCCGTCCGCACTTGCGAACCACTGTAATGTGAACTAGCTCCACGTACACGGAGGATTTTCGGTGGAATAGGGTTTCGAACTGTGACCCACCGATGATGTAGCCAATATTCTGCCTCCAGGCCCCCTGTCGTAGGTACCTTCTTATAACAAGACTTGGTATTAACCATGTAAACCAGTTTCCTTCCCAGCATAATTTCCCTAATAAATTGTAATGAATTCAATTTTTTTTGAATGCATATCTTTTGAGCTTCGAAATATTTATTACTAGCCGCCTTTGGCGATCAGCTTGTTCGCCGGGAATATAATTTCAACTCTATCTCTTATGCATAATTTAATATTTATGGTTCCCTTAACAACTTAACCACTTTAGATTGTGGTAGATATTTAACCCATGTTCTTTTAGTGCCTTCACCTGTTCTGTTTATTGTCTACTAGCAGTACGCGCACGGCGTTGCCCGTGGAATCAGGACTTCAAAAAGTGGGTGTAAAAAAAGGCACACATTGGCACGAAAAAGTTTTGAAAACAAAAGCAAAGCAAAAAATACACATTATTGATATTCCCGCTTATTTTTCTTTGCGAATGACGTCACCTGCCGCGAAGAAGGTCACGTTGCAACAGTGCATTGTGGGATGGTCCGGAGAATCTCTCGCTGTTAAATCGCGCTACGAAAAAACTGTTTGAACCGATCAGGGAAAAATTAATTTTTAAGAAACGAAAAAAGATATTTTAATAGTTCTTGTTTTAAATCGGACATAAACGTACCATTTGTAGGCTGAAAAAAATGGAAATTATAGAGATGTTAGAATGTCAGATGCGATAATTTAAAGAAATCTTTATTAAAAATTACCATAAAAGTGACTATTTTTCAAATTTTTTTCAAAATTCAGTAAATTACGTTAGAAATTCAAAACTAACTTCATTAGAACGGAAATCGCATGCTCTTTCCGATGGTGTATATATTTTTGTCGTAAACTTATTCGTAACTATTCTATTGAAAAATTAGTGCGAAAAATCAACCAAAACAACACAAAACATTAAATAAAAAAATTTCTAGATTAAAATTTAAAATTTCGGCTTCGAGGTGCATTCAGTCACCATTACGACTACCTGTGTGCCAAATTTCATGGCTGTAAGTGCGATAGATTCGTCTGGACATCGCAGACAAACACACACACACACACACACACGCACACAAACATTGCCTTTTATAAGTATAGATATAAATATTTCGGACCATGTCATATAAAATCTAATTGCACGATGTCGGAGCTATATTCAATTTCTTATTCCTCTTGCAAAATATGCATTTGATTTCAACATTAAAATGGCGCAACACATTTTATGGCCAGCGGCATGTTAACTGGATTAAAACATACTGAAAGAAGAATGAAAACATAACAACCATAATCATTCAGCTTACGGGGTATATTTCTTAATATACGTAATATCTTGGGATCAGCTTGGTCAGAGATTCCACAAAATTTTTGATGAAATAAAATATGAAAGTAAAATGTATTAGGATATTACCTTAAATTTCAACTATGAAAGAGAAACAAGCAATTAAATATTTGTTTAAACAATGAAATCGGTTTGAATTGCGTTGCAACAATGAAAAGTATTGTTGTAAATTATGCCAAAAAATATTTTAAAAATTTTATTAAAATTAGAGAAAAAATTATACTACAACTTAATTGATATCATTGAGAAGGTAATTTTTTGCACTTTCAAGATAGTCTAAAAATGATTTTTGTACTGTAATATGTTTAAAAGTTATTAAGGAAAAACGCCAACATTTCGTTTAATTTTTAATTAATTAAAATTCTAATTAAAATAAAAAAACGGCTCCGAGGTGCACATTCCGAACCTCCAAAGTATTTTGTGCCAAATGTTGTAGCTCTAGGATTAGCGGTCTGCCACCCCCCACACACATTCTCCTTTATTAGTAGTAGAGATTTAATGACGTGTATCGTTGGAGAAAGTTTTTAGTGCTACAGAATTAGTTTTTATTTCATCATGTGTTCAAAAATCTAATAAACTGAATCATCATTACAAATCAGTAAATTATTTTAAACAGATAAATTTTTATAAATTTCACTGTAATTCCGTCTATAATAAAATAAAATCTTCCCCAATTAAGCAATTTCTGCTGCTTCAATTCCATGTTTATCAGTGATGAAACATTTATTTTTTTTTTTGCTTCCGGTAAAAGAAATGAAAGAAATGAGATTACATCTGCTTGCCCCAAGTATTTTTCTCGACAGAAGTGGTGTGGCAGTTAGTTATTGACCTTCGAAAGCAGGAAGAATCCTTTTGTGATTTTTTATGAGCAAATTGATCTAACTCAGAAATACATAAATCAGAGAAACAAAAATACTAGTTGAATCACCGAAATCTAAACAAATCGGAAATGAAATATTAAATGCATAGTTTTTGAAACATAATTATGTATGTCATGAATATAATAAATTACAGTGAGTTACTCATAATATTAATTTTTTTTTTATTTCGTCACTCTGAAGAGAAGTGTTAGTGAAAATATTTTTCTCAATATGATAATCATTACCATCGCTTGTTTGAGCTATGACCGACAGATTAATCGTTTTAGGGGAAAAAAACGCTCATTTAATGGGCATTTCTTTTATTTCCATTTTCTAATTTGCTCTAATTTACAGTAAATGTCATAAATACTAAAAGCGCCTAATAGATATTAATTTTATGAAAGATTTTTTCAGCCACAATACTTTTATTTAACCTTAATTGTTTTATGTTTGTAAAAACAGAAATTTGTAATCGATTTTTCACTCACTTCCTGATGTGCTAGAGGTTTGGAATTTTGTACACTTAAGTATTCTCGATGACAATACTCGTTTTAATATTTTCAGAAACTTAGCCACCAGTTAACCATTAATTAAATTAAATTTAGATTCTGTGGCAGGGGCGCCATTTGGTAGTGAATTTGAGAAACATAGATATTTAGATTAAAAAATAGAAAGTAAATAAAATAAAAAAATTCTGTTTAGTGCATTAATAGATGTATGTTCTTAAGAATGGTTTTTAATTAAATTTATATTTAGTTTGCCGTCTACATGTTTGTAAACATGGAATTTTGAAATCGATTTTTCACTTACTTCCTTATGTGTTCGAGTTCTGAAATTGTTTGCATTTCCGTGTTCCCGATGATGATTCAATATTTGATTATTTTCAGAAATAAATTGCTAATTATGATTTGATTTGATTTGGTTTTTTTTTTTTGGATTTTCAGCAACAAAGGCTATCATCCCCAATTCATTCCATAGTTCTTTTCAATCCGTAAGCAAAAAAGAGATGAAAATTGCCATCAAAAGACGGGCTAAAAATATTGCCGATCTGATTCGGTCAAGAGAAAAAAATGGAATCCTCCTAGAAAGGCCTCCATATTCCCTTTCTCTAATTGCTAATTAATTCCTTATTTTATTTCGTTTGCATTCCATACGACAGGCGCCATCTAGTATTAAATTTGAGAAAAAATTGGCCATAAGATTCCATAATAATTAAAATAATGGGTTATGAAATATATTAAAGACTAAAAGTTGGAAATGAAACTATAAAAAGCTTTTAAAAAGTACGCTTTTATTAGTGCATTTTAATGTGGAAAATAGTTTCTTTTAATGAAAATTAATAATCTGGAGGTCAAAACAAAAATCCAAAAAGTTCGAATCGCCGAAAACAATACGATAATGGAATTAAGCCCCTGTTAATATAAAAATGAAGAAAACTCTTAAATATTCATTAAAAATTAAAATAAATTATTGAATGTGATTAGAATTGAGATTTACTTTGTGTATTTCTATCACCAGTTCACGCTTTTACGATTTTTGCACTGACCTCCAGACTTTTGATTTAAAAAAATAATTTTATACATTTTAATGCTCTGACAAAAGCGTACTTTAAAAAATATATTTTAATTTATTATTAAATTCAAGCACTTAGTCAGTAGATTCTTTTGGGAGATAATTATTCCTTCCCAAATGTTCTTCATTGTAATTATCGTCAATGTTTTGAATTTATATTTCTCACTAGCCGCTTTCAGCTGCCAGCTTGTTCGCCGGGAATATGATTTCAATTCAATCTTGCATCATTTTATATTCATGGTTCTCTTAACAACATAATTTCAAACTTCAGATTGTGGTAGATATTTAACCCATGTTCTATTAGTGACCTTGTACCTGTTCTGCTCATTGTCTATATAAATGTCAGTAATGGAGTCAAATAACTGACCATGTCCAGTAACCCCTAATTCCACGTTGTCGGCACTATCTTCACTTTCTTATTCTTCTTGTAAAACATGCATTTGATTTCAACATTAAAATGACGTAACACATTTTAAGGCCAGGAAAAAGGAATAAAATCATAGCAACCATAACCTTTCAGCCTATTGGATATCTTTAACAATGTAGCAAAGCAATATCTCGGAGAGCTTGGTTTACAGGTTTCACAAAATTCTTAATGAAATAAAATACGAAAGCAAAATGTATTAGGATCCTATCTCAGATTACAACATTGAAAGAGAAATATGTAATTAAATATTTATTTAAGCAATGAAAACGGTTTGAGTTGCGTTGCAACAATGAAAAGTATTGTTGTAAATTATGCCAAAAAATATTATTTAAAAAATGTATTAAAATTCGAGAAAACATTGTACGGAAATTTAATTGATATCATTGTAAAGGTAATTGTTTGCACTTTCAGATGGGGTAAAAATGATTTTTTTGTGTGTTGTAATTATTTTCGGAAGTTATTAAGGAAAAACTGAAGTTATTAATTTTTTTAATTAATTAAAATTTTAATTAAAACTTCAAAAAAGGCCTCCGAGGTGCACATTCCCACACTTCAAAGTATGTTTGTGCCAAATCTCGTAGCTTTAGGTCTAGCGGTCTGCCCTGTAGAGGACCAACACACAGACACACGGACACACACACAGACAAACATTCTCCTTTATTATTAGTAGAGATTTGTCCAATTTCATTTGTTGAATACTAGACCTCCGTTTGGATATGGTGCACATCAAATAAATCGTAGCTTATAAGTTTAGAGAGTAGAGTGTACCGGCTCATGTGTTGCCCTGATCATCTGACCACGGTTCAGAATTGTGTCCCTTTATAGCCCTCGTTTAACTTCAAAATGAGATGCCAATCAAATTAAACTAAATTAAGCTATTGGGTAATCACGTTTTAATTACATTAGATCTCCCTTTTACTTGAAAGGCACTTCCAAACGTAACAGGAGAAAAGTTAAACGAATCTTCTCTCCTGCTCCGCGTACAAAAATAATAACTCTCTCTCTCTCTCTAAAAAGAGAACCTTCCTAAAAAGACAGAAAGAACCGAAAGAGATCGAAAAAAATAAAAGGACTCTTTATCAGTTTGATATTTACAGGAAGCGTCATAGATAAATCGCTGGTGTTTTTCTGTTGGAATAAACAAATAAGAGAGAGAGAAAGCAGCCCCCCCAGAGAAGATGGGGGGGCTGAGAGTCGGAGGGAAAGAAATTCGGTTGCTCCGGTAATCCTCTTCACTTAATACCAGTCTCCAAAGGGTGCTTGAGACATGTTGGTGACGGTTTCCGTTGGCTGGCCTCTAATGGCACTCTGATGGCTAATTCGGTTGCAAGGAACTGCAGGATCTATATGCGTATAAATATATCCAAGGAATAGGCTGCTCTGTGTTGCTTGGATGAAAGACGATTCTGTTATTGTTGGAGACGGAATAGAAATTGAAACGATGAGGTCGGGCTTGTGTGGGGAGAAGCCAAGAGGATGGGTTTTTTTTCTTTTATTCGCTTAGTTGTGGTAGAGTTAACGAATTGTTGATTTAACAACCTTGAAGTCAAATCGAATTATGTAAAAAAATGATGTCGTTTAGGTTTGAACTTTTTATATCAGACTATTAAATAACCCTCTGTTGATGAGATGGATGGATGACTGAATTATTATCGTAATATTAGGAAACAATGACTCGGTTATTACTGGAGGCGGATAGAAATTTAAACTAAGTGTTCTGTCTTGTGAGGAGATACCAAGAGCATGTTTTTTTGTTATTATTATTATTTTGGTTTCGTAAAATAATTGACAAATTGTGGTTATCAATTTTAAAATCAAATAGAATTATTGAATTAGATGAAAAATGACATAATTTATTAATTTTTGTTTGCTTTCTTCCGTTTTTCTTAACGGGCTATTAAGTAACGGTCTGTTGAGTAGATAGTATAAGGAAGGATGACACAGTTATTGGAGTTGGAATAGAAATTGAAACGATGTGTGGGCTTGTGTGGGAGATGCCAAGAGGATGTTTTTTTCCTTAGCTGTGGTAGAGTTAATGAATTGTCAATTTAACAGCCTTTAAATCAAATCGAATTGTGTAAAAAAATGATGTTGTTTAGATTTAAATTTTTTATATCAGACTATTAAATAATTCTCTGTTGATGAGATGGGTGACTCAATTATTATCGTAATATTAAGAAACAATGATTCTGTTATTACTGGAGGCGGATAGAAATTTAAACTAAGTGTTCTGTCTTGTGAGGAGGTACCAAGAGCATGTTTTTATTATTATTATTATTTTGGTTTCCTAAAAAAAAATTAAAGATTTGTGGTTATCAGTTTTAAAATAAAATATAATTATCGAATTTGATGAAAAAAATGACATCGTTTATTCATTTTTGTTTGCTTTCGTCAGATTTTCTTAACAGACTATTAAGTGACGGTCTTTTGGGTTTGTTGACTCGATGAGATGAGATCTATCTTATGTGGGGAGACGCCAAGAGAATGGTTTTTGATTCTGTTGTTTGCGGTAACAGGTTAACAGCAGTTGATTTAACATTATCGAAATCAAATAGAATTATGAGAACAATGATGTTGTTTAGGTCAGAACTTTTTTTTATGCTATAGCTAATTATTTTCGTTAAATATGCAAATAAATAATGCCCTTTTGATTAAATGGTTCACTCAACTATTATAGGAATATCATGAAGCACACAATGACTCTGTTGTTACTGTATACTGAAAAACAATGACTCCTTTACTGATGGTGCCGGAGTGGATATTGAAACGATGAGGTCTGTTTTTGGGTGAGGAGATGCCAAGAGGACGTTTTCTCATTCTATTAATTTTATTAAACAATTAACGAATTGTCACTTAGCAATCATGAAATTAAATATAATTATCAAATATTGAAAAAAAGATAATGGCAGCGTTTAGTCTTTTTTATTTTGCTTTTCTTACTTTTTTTAACAGGTTATTAAAGGTTGATAATTATTTGCACTTAAGTTTGGATCCCATTCTCTTGCACAAAAACAATTTACACTCGTAACAAATATATTGCATGGAAAATTAATTATTCCGCTATAATTAAATTTATTCAACATGAATTTTTTTTCCAACACTGAACAAATACGATGCACACAAGAAAAAAAATATTATGATTTATGTTAGGTATAAAGTATCAAATTTATAGTAAAGTATTCGAATTATAGTTCCATGTACCAAGTGAATTCTATTTAACCTGAAGTGCAATTATATATTTCCCTAAACAAATAAGGAAAGAGTTGTCAAATTTCGACAACCTGGACAATTTTTAATGCCCACTGTTAGAGAAGTAATTTTAATAATAATAATAAAAAAAAGTATTAGAAATTTTTTGTAGTTTATTTATCTTCAAAACAAATAATTAACTTTCTACGAAATGAAAGGAACTTTTACACTTTCAAGAAGGAAAAAAAATTATTTAAAAATTGTGTCGTCAGACCAATTAAGGAAACTGGTTGCCCATATTGAGCCACTGGTTTCCCAAATTGGACTACCAATCTTTTTAAAAGTAACTAAAGCAAAATAGGTTTTGATTCTCAAATTCACAACAGCACACAATATATGGATCCAAATGTTTTTTGCACTGCATCATTTCTTCTTCTTTCTTTAGTTTTTGTTCTTTTAGAGACAACATTTATTGTACTTTTTTGGGCTTTGCCTGTTCCACTTATTTCTGAGCTATTCCTCTAGTTCAAGATAACTGACTCATTGATTTAAATAGTTCAGTCTAGATACATGTTTGTGGTCCAATCTAAGAAACGGTTAGACAAAAAAAAAAGACTTAACATTATCTTTAAACTATTTTAATAAAATTATTATAGTAAATTGTAGACAGTCAAATTTCATATCTGAGGATATTATAACATATTTTACTTTAAAATAACGGAAAGTCTATTAGTCTTTTGTTAAAATACTAAATTAATGATATCTAAATCTACAGACCTGTCCTTTAACAGGTTACAGTTAACTGCATAGCGCTTTCTCTTAAAAATGATTTCATATACCACATTTACATCATTACAACATAATTTCTCTTTATTATGGCCCACATATTTAATACAATTGAATGATACAGGTTTAATCTACGCCCCACTCCAAATTCGGCGACTACTCCCTGCACCACATTACTTGTATAGTAGTTGGATTTATTTTAATAATTTAAAGTGAAAGAAGTTTGAAATAAAACACAATAAACTGCAGTGCATATATAATTTAAGGTTACGTTACGTACGGTTATTTGTACGTTATTTGAGCAATATAAAGTGATCTTTGGGGGTAGACAAACCCTAGGAATTCAAAAATGTGCAAGCAATTTCCTCCTCAAAAATAAAAAAAATAAAAAAAATATATATAAACGTTATAGTCTAGCTATAAAAGAAAAACTGCTTCCTAGACATATAAAAAACTAATTCAGATGAACGGTATGATTGAAAAATTCTCCAATCCCAAGAATTAAATAAGTTCGTAATTTTTTTAGAATAGCATTAGTCGAATTTGTCAAATAGCTTTGCTTAGCATTAAAATTGATCAAAAATTCATAATGGGAGAAAAAAAAATTGAAAACGTGTTTTAAGGCAAGTGAAACATTTTTTTTTTGCAAAATTGGCTTACTACAAGTAAAAGAAATGCATTTTTATTGCATTGTTTTGCTGTACTTGTACAAATTTTATATAAATTGCACTGCATATACATCCTTAAAAAGTTTAGAGCTTCTTAAAGTGCCGATAGCGAAATATTTTTAATTTAATGTCTTTTAAGTTATCGCTAATTAATGCTTTATTTTCTTATTTATTTTCTAACTTCAGGACGCAACATTTTTTTCTATAAAAATGGGTTTGTGAAAACTATTTTTCCAAAAAGGAGCCACGAATGGAAAAAGTTTAAGATCTCTTGAATTGAATGACGTTATTTCGTTAGGTGTAAAATGAAGTTCTGGTGCATCCCGAAAAATTAATTTAAATTATTTACAAAATTCCCAAAATAATAAAATAATCTTCTCATTTATAAAGTCTAGATTGTAGTAAAATTCTAGTTTATCAATGAAATACCATTTTAAACAGGATGCATCATTTCCATCTCTGATAAATTAAATTAAATATTTTCGAAACCAGTTTTCCTTTAATCTTTCAAACCAAATCATTAAATATCCGGCATTCCATTTGATAAGACTTTATTCTTTCAAAAATATCAAGAAGCGATTGATTGACTGATCGCAATAACTCATCTCCACAATCTCAAACCAAAACGAAATCGTCACCCCCAATAAACGCAGATATCAAAATTACCCGATGCTGGGATAGTTGCAATTATTCAAATTGCTCCCTGCAGATATGTATACAAAACTTCAGCAGCTAAAATCCGTCATCATCAGCAGCCTGCCTTCACTGACGTCACGGTCAGGTGGATTGGCATCGACCAATGGGAAAGAGATAAGTGTCGCTCCGGCACGGCAACTAATTGATTAACGATTTATACCTGATAGTGATATTCATTAGCGTTTCCCAACTGGTTGAAATTGTCGCTCTATAATGAATGTGAAATTTATATGCCGTATAATTACGTGAACCTACGATGGAGATTGCAGAATTATCGTTTGCTTCGAACTTTTGGCGGGCTTTAAGTGATAAGCCGCAATTTTTTTTCTCTCTCTCTCCTACTTCTTTTAATTTTGTGCAATCCGTGTTTTTTATTTTAATTTTTTTTAACATTTTTTTAGAAAGTGGATGATGATTTTATTCCATTTAGTTTCTTTTTTTTCATTTAGAACGAACGCGCGCGGTTTTCTTTAAATATCGTTTGCTGCTGCAGTGATTGGAAATGAAAATTTATTAAAGCATTCGGAGTTGTGTTGAAACATTTATCATTCGCTCTAGCTGTTTTTCTCTTTTGCAATGATGGGAAGTGTTTTGCACACAGCTTAGAAATTTTTTTCTTCTTTTTTCTAATTCGCAGCAAATCTAAAAATCGGAAAACGATATTTGCTGAGATGAATTAGGAGGAAAAAATAAGATTTAATGCAGGCATTTCATTTTTCTTCAGGTAATCACAAGCTAATAGTGCAGGTTAGCAATAAAGTGTAAAGTTTGGATCAGCGTTAAATTTCTTCCTTCCTTTATTTGTTCAACCGTTAATGATTGAAGACTCGTCTGGAAACATATCTCTATTAAGTTTAGCGATACATTAGTTTTCAGATTTTATTCTAACTTTTTTCATTCAGAGCAACAGCATATTTGAAAATTTTTAAATATCTAATAACACCTGAAATTAAAGTTGTATTCAAAAAATTAATAATTTTCTAATAATATTGAAATTAATTGTCCAGTAGTATTAGTAGTTGTATTAAAATTAATAATATCATTTTCTTGAATTTTTTTGTTGTCTTAATATTAAGATCAGAAAGTTGTCGGGAAACAATGGGGAGCAATGGAAAGGTTATCTGTATCTCTGATTTTGTTTGCGTCTTTCACAGTTACTTTATTTGCCTATTTTTGCAGTTACTTTAGTTATTTAGTTACTTCCAAAGTAACATAATATTGTCACAATTTCATGCGGTGCCACATTTGTGATACTTCTTCAGGCAGGGCCGATTTTTATGCCCTAGGTCAGCGGTTCCCAAACTTTTTTTCCTCGCATACCCCTTGATTAATCTTTTTATTTTTCTGAACCCACTTCTTTTATATCCCTTCGAACCAATTCTCAGCACAAAAAGTTTTTATTAATAAACACAAAAGCCTTATGTTACCTTAAGAGTCAAACGACTCTCATGAAAATAAAATTTGTGGGACTGATATCTGACTTTATATTTTATTCCATTTTTTGAAATAGCATTAGTCCAACATCAAAATAAATGAAAACAGCCTTGAAGTAATTTCACATTAACTTATGATGAGAGGTTACAATTACTAATTACTAGATATTAATCTACTTCTTCCTTCATATTATTTCGTGAATAGGTTTTCGGTCTCGTAGAATTTTCATTTCCATTTTTCAGACGAACTTGAGGAAACGAAATTATAGAATATTCTTTTGTTTTGTGTTTTCTGCCATAACCAAGATCGCTTTCTTGTACCCCTAACTCGACCCCGCGTACTCCCAGGGATACACGTTCCACAGGTTGGGAACCTTTGCCCTAGGTCAATTCTGTCAATTCTAGGGCCCTTATTCTGTGCCCACCCCCACTGAAAAAGTTGTTTTAGAATTTTCATTTTAATATACGATAGATACGAAAAGCAACGACAAATAATATCTTTTGCATTTTATCTCAAGCTTACATTAAACCTTATTAAATGATGTTGCATAAACAAGTCAAGTTTCCGTTTCTTTTGGCGAGCAAAAAGAGTAATTCTCATTGGAACACTTTGATGAGGTGCATACGTATTTGAGCTATCAAATGCACTTAATCTAACACTTGATCTGTTCCAAATACTGGGCGATTCCAACTGAACTCTTCTTCGAGGTTGCGTTTCACTTGAATGAGACTCAAATCCTCGAACCCCTAAGTTGTCAGTGCTGATCACTTTTAAATTTAAAATACGTGTTCATGTTTCATTTTATAATAAAAATTTCACACCCTTCGTATTATGTGGAGAACACACTTGTCATCTCTTTTTTGTTTACGGTTTTAATGCATAATTGAGTAAACTAAACTGCATATAAATGTAGTAACGATATGTTTTACGTACCTACTATCAGTAATTAGGTAGAAGTCAAGTAATATGAGTATAATCTTTCACTTGGGGTCTGGGTATCACTTGGATCACAAATCTGGAATTTTCTTTTTCCGTGGTTTAATCTGAGTGGGCGAGAGAGACATAGCAAATGTTTTTTTTGTATATGACTGAGCCAGACAACTCAAATTGTAGAGAGGGCAACGCCAACGTACCACTCACTTTATTTAATGTATAAAGATATAACTATAAAAAACAGCATTTTATATGTCCTTTTCAAAATGATTTTTAAAATTTTGTAAATATTTGGTTGTTGTTACTTGAGTATCATCGCCCTTTCTGACTGCTGTGCCCTAGTTCAGGTCCTTGGAAATCCTGCCCAATGGGAGAAATCCAGCTCTGTCTTTAAGTAATACTATAGGGACGTCACATGAACAGATTGATGTTTTTTCCGTGTGAATGGCTACGATGATGTTTTATGACAGTAAATTTTGACCAATATCTCGTTTTTCTAAATAATTTGAGTCACTAAAAGATGAATCGTAGAATGCCATTGATGTTAACTGAATGTCAAATGATGTTTATGATGTCAAATAAGTTGGAAAATTTGATGTTGTAAAATTACAGCAAGCTAAGTGATAAAAAAAGACAAGAATATTTTATTTACACTTTTATTATTAAAAGAGAAGCCTAAATATGTTACATTTTTATGAAACATTATACCGGGTTTATTTTCAATCCTACATAAAATGTGTTTGGCATCATTTTTTTTAGAATTATCCAACTTTACTTTAAACGTTTTGGAATTTCAAAATGCTAATGTATTCTAAAATTGTAAGCTTGAACTAACACTGTTGATGTTGCTGTTTTAGAAGCCACTTTAAAGAAATATAATTTGATAAATCCAGAGTCGTATTATTCAATGGGCTAAAAGGGTTGTAGTCCAGGGGCGTTAATGATCCAAAGGCGCGTAAAAATTTACTATGATACTAAGTCACAACAATAATTAAGACCATTGTATTGGTATGTTAAAAGTTATATATTTTCTCGTTTCTAATCTTAAGAGATTTTGGGGATTTATTCCCTTATTTTTTCGTTTTTCCAACAATTGGCTTCCGCAGAGGGTTGGCGCCACAAATCTAGATTAATGCGACAAATATCGGTTCCAAAGACTGATTGGCATTTGATTGTTGGAATTCCAATTCTCGATTGTCTTCTTCATAGTAATAATAGTCTATATTCAAACTATCTTTTGTATTTCATTTGTATGATTATTGGCAAGGTAATTTGATTTTAATTTTAATTTTTAAAATAGTATATGTATATATTGAAAATATTTTTGATTATTTGAAATAGTTAACTATTATATATATATATTATTTCCCGCGCTGGAAGTATATTAAATCTCTCGTTTTGGCATATTTATTACTAAAAGAATATTTTAATCGTTTCCACGCTCACACAAATCGCGAAATCAGCGACTTATTGCCGCCATGCATTTTCCCTAAAATACTTACGTAATATACTAAAAATCGCTATTATTCCCTTCACTTTGATCACGTGTCTATATGTTAAATCCCTACCTGAGAAAATGCAGGGATTTCCTGCCCTCTTTTTGGCTTGAAACCTTATACTAAGATGTACGTACATTCCGCCACTCTCCGATAATAAAAAGAATGGTAAGTTTTCTTATTTAACGACTACATTTTTCTTTTATATATATATACATATATATTCAATAGAAGTTACCTACGTTACGGAAGCTGGTTACAAAATCTTGTTTTGAAAAGGCCCCGATTTGCAGAACTGTATAGCGTTTTATAAGTGAATAGGTTCCATTTTTTTTTCTCCTCAATTATTTTATTAAGTAGGTATTTTTGTTGGATCTTAGGATATCAAATTTTTAATTGGGGTTCTGATGGGGCGCCAAATTTTATACAGGGTGCTCACATTTGTTGAGATGGCTCTGAGTAAATATTTAATTTTTGTTTTCCTGAGAAAAAGGCTTATGATATATCAGTTAATGTGTCATTTGTTAAAAAGTAAGATTCGCGTAATTAGTGTTTGTAAATTATAATCGAACACTTAAGAGTTTTATCGCATTACATGTTTTGTTATTTTTTATGTTATTTCTCATACTTTTAATCGAAAGTTTCAGTTCGGAATTATTATTTAAATGATTTTTCTAACATTCCTTACCCTTATTGATATAAATTTATGCAATTCCTGAGGTGTAGTTTTCTGTTTTGTTTATTTTGGGTACACAGAACTTCCATGTCGAAGATCCACTTCCGGTTTGGTTTTGACGAAACATTGTACCAGAAATCCGTCTTTGACAAGGAAGTTTTATATTGCTCCATACAACCAAAAACAGAAAACTCATCCATCGAAGGGCAAAAAATCATGCTGTGTGAAGTTAATTATTTATTCAAAAATCGTCTTATAAAGTTAAAAGAATTAATTGAATCTCAGAATACTATTGAAAATAACGATTAACATTTAATAAAAATAACATTTAGAGAAACAAGACATTATTGTCTTTCATAAATTTGAATTTATCAACGGTTATCATGAGATATAAATTGACATGTGCACGAAAATTGCTACCAACAAACTGTCGGCTGATTATTTTGGTCGGTCTTAAGCGACTGAAGAGGATTAAATATTAAATTTTTCTGTTTATTGTTACCTTGTATTTTTTAAAAATTATTTTTGCGGTACCATCCTAAACTATTCTAAATTGAATAAGTTACTACTATAATATAAAATTTAATGATCGATTACAGTTTTAATAATGATGGGATTTACTTATTATATTAACTAATATTTTAATTCTATTCACAGATCTAGAAACACACTGGTTGATAAGAATGTAAATCTTTTACTCTCTTTCATTTTCTCCTGTTAAATATACTTTTTTAATATTCTTGTGAAGAAATAATTCCTTTTTGAGAAAAAGGAAAGAAAAATTAATACTATTGCGAATCACAATAGTACTTCGGCTAACACTACTGAGCATATGATAGAATTTACAAAGCGAGGATGACGACAACATGAACTTCGACTTCCAAAAATCCAGTGAAAAAACCAGCTAAATATGATGAAAGAAGTAAAAATCGACAATGGCATTCTACTATTAAAATAATTTTATAACATTATGGGATAATATATACAAAAAGTGTGCCCGCTAAAGTCCGTTGTCACCCCAATAATTTCTGAACGGCAAAAGCTATAGTCATAAAAGTGGGGTCTAGATATAGTAAAGTTACCATGCGCTACGCAAGAAAACCGCTTACAGCTCCACCTGGCGGTAAAATTCGGAGTTAGCGTTCTTATCTAAAAAACGGTACGATTTAAGGGAAAAAAGTCAATTACAAAGTTGTTCAGCATCATTTATTTAGTAAGAGAAGACACCTTCCGTACAGTAATGTTAAAAATACAAGGCATTGAATGCATATTTGTTTGGTTCGCAACTCCCAAAATTGTAACACGACATAACGCGGAAGAAAAGAGAAAAGGAAGGACGTAATATCCGATTTTCTAGAGGATTTGCCGTTGAGTGACCTCCGGAATGTATGGTTCCAACACGACGGCGCCCCTTCGCAGAAGGTATCAAATGTCCAACAGTACATTCGGGACACATTCCATGCGTAGAATGGCCTCCACGTTTACCTGACTTAAACCCATTGGACTTTTTTCTGTGGGGATACATCAAACAGCGAGTGTATGCAACCCCTCCACCAACATTGCATTAACTTCGAAACCGTATTACGGATGCTTATGCCAGCGTGTCACCTGCCATGTTGTACAATGTGCAACGCAAAGTGCAATCCCGTGTCTAGATGTGTATTGTTGCTGAAGGACACCATTGTGAGCATGACAGATAGATGAGCCTCATTTCCGGCAAATGCAGTTTTATTCAACGCGATCAAACAAATGTGCGTTTTGTGCTTTTCATTTGTATCATTTTTGTGCGCAAGAAGTTTTTTTGTAATAAATCGAGGATGCTGAACAACTTTATATTGACTTTTCCCCCGTATTCCGTACCGTTTTTGAGATAAGAACGCTAGCTCCGAATTTTGCCGCCAGGTGGCGCTGTAAGCGGTTTCCTTGCGTAGCGCATGGCAACTTTACTATACCTAGACCCCACTTTTATGACTATAGCTCTTGCCGTTCAGAAATTATTGGGGTGACAACGGGCTTAAGCGGGCACACTGTATAATAAGTGGTGGCTTTTCAGCTCAGAAGAAGGCAGTGCTGCAAAAATTGTATAGACCTAATTTGTAGGAAATGTTGTGCTGATTATTTTGGTATATAATAAGGATATACTAAAAATGATATTTTTTTAGTTATAAGCAAAAAACAAGGGAAAATGTTTTTCATGTTTTTTGGATATAATTAAAATTCTAATAAAAATTTTTGGTGGCAAACCTCAGATTCGTAATCAGCATACCAAAAAACATAAAGGAGCATAAAATTACAACTCCTCCAGAATTTGATTTAAAAAACTGCTTAATGACTGGACTACTGAGAAAAGGCGAAAACAAAAGTCAAATGAGGAAGTAGCGCCAATAGGGAGCTGTGGAAAAAAATTTCAATGGGAGAAAGGTTTGCTTTTTTCTCCCGACTGATCTTTCCGCGTTGCTCAGTGAACGAAATTTGATCCTTAGGAGGGGCAAAACTTTATGCAGCTCTGGTCTGTGTCTCTCTTAATTCTTGATTGATTTTCCGTTTTCCTTTTATGTTTTTATTACTTTTTTATGCCATTTTCGTTGATCATTGAACTCTCAAAGTGCAAAATTAAGCCAATTAGTATAAAAACGAAAATACAAACTTTTAAAATAATTTCAGTGTGTCTGCAGCTTCGCAGCTCTAATGGACGAGCCGCCACTACATACAATTGAGTATGATTTGGACGAAAATCTAAACTGTACTTGTTAATTTAATAACTTAATAGGTATCATTTAGTAACTTGCATAAAAACTATAAAACATGTTCCTATGGTTTACATTATTTGACATAATTTAAAAAAGTTGCGAAAACTTCTCTTTGAAACTTTCTATACCTGTAATAATAATATATTAAAGGCAGGATTTCTAAAACTTCGTCCAACCGTAAGTCCTTTTCAGCCTCAAAGATATTTCTCTACCGCTTTATGTCATGAACCCAAAAAATGAAAAACTGAATAATGAACTAAGAATAGCGGCATCTTTTAATATTAAAATACATCCAGTTTAAAGAAATCTTTATCCAATTTTAACGAAATATATTAAATCGAGATTTTTCATAATTATTTATTCTTCAACATAATGATGAATCTCAAAATACAAAGCTCTCTGGAAATTTTGCTCTCAGATGGTTTCTTTAAAAGTATTGTTGGATGTTTGTTTCTGTTATTTTGTACCATATCTCAATTAAAAGGTAAATGTGCTTTAAAATATTGTTGGTAGATAGATATCTGAATGGTAGGAAATGCATGCTGCATTTAGCACGTTTAAGTTAATGAGTGTTTTGAATATGTTATACTGTCAGACCAATCTATTATCTTGTAAATTAAAGTAAATAAAAGGTAGTTAAATAAAATTATTTTTCCTGCATCATGAGAACCTGATAGTCTCTCTATAACTAACAAAAAGATAGAGATAATTTTCCCACATCATCTTAATTGATATCTGCTATGATGCTTTCAGTGTCTAAAATTAAAGAAAAAGAAGAAAAATAAATACCTTTAAGATCGTAATTCGTAATGAGCGAATACTATTAATAAAGATACATTAAAAATTTATTTTGTGTTGAAATAATTTTTAAACTGCGTATTACATTATTAAATTATTGGATATAAAAAATAATAATTTCTTTAGTATTCCAAAAAGTACGGAAAAAAATATGCGATATTTTGAAACTAAAACCCGTCACTATCGTCACAAATAAACTAGAAAATACATTAGGGGACAAAAAAAGTGTTGTTTTTTATAGGAAAATCTAGTTGGAACTCATTTTTCCTAAACAGACGATACTTACGATCAGTTTTATATTAAAACTTTTCTCTGGCTGTGACTTCGCCTATTTAAAGATCTAAGTATTTAAAACTTTCGTTTCGCATGCTTAGTTTTTAATCCGTTTTGCAATAATTTCATACTACCATACCCACAGAAACCATGATGTTCTGCAAAGGAATTAAACTAATTTTTTAAGTGTATTAGAAACAAACTCTTTGATGTGGTATTTAACCAACTGCATTGTCAACACAGTCTTGAAGTTTCCTACTTTAGTCCTTTAAATAATGCAAACCCCGCTGAATTGCTTGGTTTCATTGATTTCGGTAATAAAATATTTCTTTTTCTACTACCATCAAATACAAGCTTAAAAAGTTTTCTTTGCCTAAGGGATTTAAAGTGAAATCGTAAGCCTGTTTTTTTAATAAGGATTTTTTAAAATGTGTTTTTAATTGAATTTAAATATTTAATACATGCTATTTTAAAATTTAAGTTGCCAGTACAATGATTTATGGTGTGTATCCTAGCGCCTAAATAAATATTTCTAAACATGATCCTAATGGATATAAAAATAGTTGATATATTTGAAAAGAAGTGCAATAAACTCGATTTAAAATGAAAGAAGTTTAATTTTTATGGAATTCTTTGTATTAGGTTAGTCACCCGTAATTCAATCGTTCAACAGCAGCAGCAACAACAACAATCTTTTCAGAGTAAAGAAATATATGCCAATGAAAATAAAATGCAATAAAATATAGGAAGTAGCTTTTTGTCAGAACTAATCAATTAAATTTTGAATTGACCTAGATGTCTCTGTAGACAATAATTTCTGCTCCACTGAAGTTTAATAGATTTTGAATAAAATTGATCAAACTTATTGAGTAAAGAAACACAAATTTGCACACTTCCCTTTTATTCATTTTATTTCAATGTAATGTTACGAAAATCGTCCTGTGTGTGTGTACGTGAAAACAGTCCAACCAGCAGGATAATGACACTTTATTCTCGAATATTCTGGAAAACACGAAGCGCAGGTAACTGGAAAAACAGCACTTGCACAGATTAACACCACAGACAGACAGCGATTCACTAATAAGAACAGCAAGAGCACTTTCAATACTGCTGGGCGTCTAACAGCTCACTTGCTCGCACAGCGGGTAAAACTCCAAAGAGAGATTCCAAAGACGTTCGCACTCCAAAGGCGATCCCAGCCTATCAACACGTTCAAAGTCGATCAACACATTCTTTCTCTGTGACCCGAGCACGGTCTATTTATAGTCTCCCCGACAGGCCGTGACGTCACATGGAATCATCTGGATAAATTTGGATCTCGGCCCCTGATAGAGATATCAAGAAAATTCCAGTACTTTTGAGATCCCACATTTCGTCGCCAAGGTTCCATTTCCCCGCCATTCCCCATACCCCTATAGAATTCTCTTCCCAACCATAAGACTAACATTGGTGGGAAGCTACTTTCCATGTTCGTAACAGTATGAGTCTTCATTCAAGTAAAGTAGAACTCTATTGATTTTAAACCCACGATGCCATTTTAAATCGGAAACCAGTTTAAGCAAATATCACATAAGCCCCTTACAGAGGATGGCATCGGTACTGCATCAGTATCTTCAAACATTCATGCCTAACCTAAAGTGTCTTAAAAAAGTATAAACTTGCTTATCTTTCACTCTTTGACTAATGATCAATCCTCCTTTTCATCCTGAAAATAGAATAATAATACATAAAAATAAAAAAAAAAACCCACTTTTGGGTCCACAATTCCCGTAAGAGTAATCTCACGCTGTTTAAATTTAAGGGAATGTCCAAGGTGGTTATAGCCTGGATTCCATTGCGTTGCAATATTTATCAATGCCCTCTCGAATAATATTCATAACTAATGTTCCGCAAAACTTATTAAAATTGTAGAGCAGTAAATTTATAATGGTAAAATTAGTAATTGGTTAAAAAAAATTTTTCTATTCTAACTTAACGAACATTTTGAATGTGCATTGATTTATCCAAACTAAGATACCTTTATCAGTTTAAAATTCTTAAATCCTCTTCTCCTGTGTTATCAGACAGGAACAAACATTTCCCCTCACTACAGTTTCAGCAAAGCCTATGAAACCCAGTAACATGGGATCTGCACTAGGTGGTTTGCACAGACATACATGAGGTGAATGAAAAAAGAAAGTGCGCACTCGATTATCTTTTACCCTTTGACTAATTACAATCCTCCTGCTCATCTTTAAACTCCCATAAAGACCTTTAAGGTCCTGTAAGAGGAACAGTTCCATTTTTCGCTGATCAAATCAAAGATTAGGCGCATAAAGTGGTTTTTAAGCTGGATCTCATTGCATTACACCATTGATCAATACTATATGTGGTCTTTTATTATTAAAAAGGAATACATTTCTCTGACTAACAATCAGCGAAATTTTGCAAAAACATAAAAATAGCTTGTAATAGTAAATTTAAAAGCATATTAACGAATTTCCCTTCTATTTGTTTTGTTTTACCGCATTTCAATATGGATTGATTTATCCAAGTTTATCCAAGGAAGAGACTTCTGTCAATTTAAAACTCTCAGTGGTGTTTTCAAGGGAACAAAGTACCCGTAGCAACAATTTAGCAAAGCTTATGTGACTCAATAACATGAGTCCTGCACCAATTTCTTCATACAGACATACCTACCCTAAGGTGACTGAAGAGAAGTGTATACTTTCTTATCTTTCAGCCCGTGACTAATAACTAATCTTGCTCTTCATGTTAAAAATATGAAAAAGAACCTCCTTTCTCCACAACCCTGTGGGATTAATAGCCCATCCTTCTCTGATCAAGTTAAACTGATGCCTATAAAATGGTTTATAGGCCTCAGTTTAACTTTTTGATCAAGTTAAACTGGTTCACTGAATCAAAGTTTGAGTTAAAATGGTTTATAGGGTTGAATCCCATTGCAGTACCATTAATCAATACCGAATACGGTTTTTTGGCATTAAAATAGGATACATCTCTCGGACTAACAAACATAAGTAATATTCCGCGATATTAAATGAAATTAGTAACCAATTTCATTTTTTTCTTTTCTACCTTATCGCATTTCAATATGGATTGACTAATCCAACTAAGATATCTCTGTCGATAAAAATCTCTGAGCAATGTAACAATTTCTCTTATGCAACAATTTCAGCAAATCTCATGTAACATGGGTACTGCATCAATTGCTTCATACATACATATCCACCTTGAGGCGACTGAAAAAAAAGTATACACTCGCTTATCTTTCACCCTTTGACTAATGACCAGTCCTCTTCTCCATCCACCGAATCCGAGGAGGGCCCCTCTTGGTTCTCGCCCCTCTAAGAGTAATAGCCCCTCTCTCGCGGGTCAAATCAAGACTAATGTCTTCTTTATAAAGTGGTTTATAGGCTGGATCCCATTGTGCGACGCCACGGATCAATACCCATTGTGTCCGGGATGGCCAGCGGAGAGGAGGAATCCGCTATCTATGGACGAGTTTAGGCCGGATTCTTCCGGACAGCAATGGACTAACTTTGATTTATTAGGTCCACGTTCCGGTGCCGAAAGCTCCCGGTTATCTCTGGTTTAACTGTTGTCGCGTGTTGAAGGATTTCCAATTCGAAGAACTAAATCTCGCTCGCCGTAATTGCCTGCAGTGGATTTTGTTCGAGGGATTAGGGTTGAAGCATTGGTTTGCTTAAATGGAATGGTTTGAAGGCCTGTCTCTCCCTTCTTTTTTAATGGAAAGAGGAGCGTGTTTCGAGGGTAAAGAACGATGCTTCGTGATTTTTTTGATAAATTTATGAAAAATATATCTTTAGAAGTTTTAGGCTTTTCCTTACGGCCAATACAGATGCTATACCAGTGGAATTTGTTCCCCATTGTAAGAGCTGGTATGACTGTTGGAACACCAAATAATTAATATTGTACTCCATCCGTGTTACTAATCTCTCTCCCCTATAGTCACTCGGCAGAAAATTTTACTCCTCCGTATTATTATTTCACTCCATGTGTGATAGCTTAATTTTTTTCGTTTTGAGGAGAGATATGTATATTTAACCTCACAGGAGGATCACCGAATTTCTTCCGATTTATAAATTAATATTTACATATATTTTTTTATGTTTTTAAATCTTTAGTATTTTTAATATTTTCCATTCTGTATCTTTGTATTTGGTTTGTGAAAACTTGAGTTTGGGCACTTCATTTTTGTTGTATTTACAAGTAGTAGGAGTTGTAGGTCCATTTTGTCTGTTTCGTCGTCTTTTTGCTCTGTTTCTCCCTCGTATGAGAATTAGTCATAACTTTTTCGTTGAGTTAGACGAATTCACATTATACCGGAGCGCGTTACATGAGGTCTATTGCATTTATAAAATTCAACAAAATCTGTAAAATTATTTTAACCTGTTTTAAGTATGCAATATTTTATGTGAAGTTTGCTCTCCTTTTCTGTCTTTTCTACGTACCTGCTGATCTCCTTCCTGCTATAGTGTCCTCCTCCCTGAAGGATAACTAGAGCTTTGAAACCAGAGGGTTCAGCTAGTTGTTTTGGTGTTGAATGAACCTCACTGGCGGCTGGAAAGGACAAAAGTTCTAATCTCCCATTTAATTTAAAAGAGAGGAAATCCCTTTCTGTTTGTTCGCCCATCTAGTCCAGAGGTTACCAACCTGTGGTACGTGTACTCCTGGTGGTACACTGCGGACCAGTTGGGTGTATTCGAAAGTGATATCGGTAATGACGGAAGACACAAAACATGAGAGATTAAAGCGAGAAAAAAAGCTATATATTTTAGTTTCCAAAAATTCTTGTGAAAAGTGAAAGCGATGTAATTCCGGAAGCCTACTTGGTAACAGTGAAAGAAGAATATGAAGAAGTCTGTGTTAAAACAATAAATTATTTAATACCTTTTACGAAAGCAGAATTTGTGGAAAGAACAAACTCGTCCTATGCGTATATTAATGAAAAATATCGCAGTAAACATGAGATTCTTGCAAGCTTGAGATTATACCTTTTTCATTTAAACCTAATTTTATAAAAGCTCCATGAAATAAGCTCAGGTATCACATTGAAATTGTCTCCCATTTGAATAGTTGATTATAGATATGAAGATTATAGATTATAGAAGATTATAGATTATAGATATGATAATATTGATTTTAAATGTAAGTTATTACGAAGTTATTTCAGTGATGTTTTCATTTATTTTGACATCGAACTCATGATATAAAAAATGGAATTAAAATAAAAATCAAAAATTAATCATAAGAGGATATTAAGTTGATTCGAGTCCTTTGACTCTTAAGCACCTTAGCACGTAAAATATAAAATAAAAACATTAGGTGGGGAAAGGGTGAATATGACATTAAGGGGTATTCGGTAACAAAAGGACTAATCAAGGGGTATGGGAGAATAAAAAATGATTGAGAATCTCTGTTCTAGCCTATTATCTAGAAGTTAGAGACCAGAAGGATTAAATGTATAAAAAGCAAAAGCTTAGAAACAATAATTCCATTATTTTTGATAAATGTAACTGCTGCTTAATATAAGTAGGAATTATTGCAATATTTCAAAAAATTTTGTCAGTTGTTTTTATATATTAGTTGATGTTTCTTCAAAAATCTCTTATACTTTACAGAGAATTAAAACTTGGAATTTAAAAAATTAATTAAAATCATTTTTTTATTTTAACACGATAATACTTAGCTTGATATACTTTTCTATAAATTTCAAGATATAATCTTACACTTTAAACACATCCATGCAAGACTATGCAGGATAGACCTTGAACCTAGAGGTACCAAATTTAGCGCGCCTTTACTTCTTGGGTATTATGTGCTCACTAAAAAAATATTTTTCAACATTTTAATTAGATTTTTAATTCATTAAAAATTTATCGAAATTTTATCGTTTTTACTCAGTAATTCCGGAGCATATTATCGCATAAAAAGCAGCTTTACACGACTTTAAAATTTAAAAAAATTAACTTTTTAGTGACACCAATATCATTTTCGTACATTTTTTCTCTAGTTTTATTAAATTATTCAAAATTAATATTAAATGTTATAATAAAATAATAATAATTTATGACAATGTTTTTATTATTTTAATAAAATTTAAATCAATATTATTGTTTCATCAAATCTTTCACTCGCATGTTTTTGCCAGTGTTAAAGCTGTGATGGAAAAAAGAAAAAAGAATACCTTTCTTTCTTCTTGCCTTAATTCCAAAGCAGAGTTTTCACTTTCGTTTTCATTAACATGATAATGTTTTTAAACTTCCATTCTTTCTGTTAATTGCGTGATGTAAAAATCGTAATACAAACAATGCTACGGCTGACGCATTCAAGACAGAAAAATCAAATTTAAGACTTTATTTCCAACTAGAAGATTTTTTTTCTTTTTTTTAAACTACATTTTCTGTCTCTAAAAAAATTTAAGCTCAAATTTCTAGGAGCATACACCCTTTATTTTTATAAATATTTCTTCAAATTATCTCTTGCAGTTCAAAAATTACTTCAGAAAAAATAGTTTTGAAAGTATGACGAATATTTCACCTTTGATCAATATTTAACGTTTCCTTAATAATCATAATTTAATTATTTAATTATTTTATAGTGACGTTATTCCCATTGTCAAATTTTTAGCTGTGATAATTTTAACTGTGATACTATTTTCTAATTACGTTTAGTGGTAAATTTTCTGTCTGTACTTTCAAGGGATTTCTGAATGCATAAAATTGAAAAAAGTCTTTTAAAGGAGTGTGGTTTTAAAAGTTATAGAATTTTATTACTTTAAAACTCTGTATATATTATGTAACTTTATTTCTTAAAACTCTATACAAAAGCTTGGAAACAGAGGAAGCAGCAATAGTAAAATGTGAGAATCACAATTAATAATTATAGAACTTACGAATACGCTAATTAGTTTAATACAATTAGTTTACAGTCGATTTCTGAAGGGAAAATGTAATTTGAAACCATCAATCTGTTTTTTTTAGCTGGGAGGGGGAGGATCTACTATTAAATGTCTGATTTTTTTTTGTAACATTTCGCACATAATTTTTTTATGCAATTTCTTTCTTTTAGTGCAATTCAAGATATTACAAAAATGTGAAACTATTTAATATTGGGAAATAATGTAATGCAGAACATGTTCAGTATTGCTTAATATAAGCAACTTTTTGAAAATATTTATTTGCAATATGGCAGCTTTTTAATGAAGAAATTTGGTTAGCCATGTTTATCAATTCTGCATCTGGAAAGATATGCCATTAACGGTATACAGCACAGTATTTCTCATTTGCATCACTACTGTTTTTCAAATAGTTTTTAACAAGTTCATAATAGATTAATAAATTTATGTACAGTCGCGAAGGAAAAAAGGATCCACCCAGCATTATTTTGCCATCGATCATCGCGTTTTAAAACAAAAGGTACCAATTTTCAGGAAATTAACTCTAGTAAAAGGCTTCAAGTTTAAAATTTACAAAAGGGGTTATATACATATTTATAATACCACTAACTTCAAAATTCCTAATGAAAAAACACATTTTTCTTAAAATATTTCGAAACTACATAAAAATTTATGCTGGAATACCAAGTGTCATCATCCCAGCATTTTTGGTTTCGGAATTATACGCAAATACAATTTTGAGTTTCTAGTGTTAAAGTAAAATTTTGAATTTTCATTGATATCTTGAGAAATAATATCTAGAAATATTGACCTAGAATTTTTTTATGTAGTAGTATGAATTATTCTGCACATTTTACACATTTACTTTTTATGTTAAAATAAATTTGAGTACATGTAGTGTTTTATCAAAATTTATGTTAAAAATTTTTGAATAGCAACACTTATGAATTTTAACAGTAATCGAAGGAGATGGCCATTTGAGAAGGATATGCAAAATTTCAGCATATTCGTACCAGAAGTTTTGAAGTTATATTAAATTTTCTATTTTCGCTGTAAAACGATGCGCTTAAGGGAGCGTCATATATTTCGAAAACATTTTCATCATTAAATATAATTATTACACAACTTCATTTTTTAAAATTTAAATATATAAACATTAAACTGTTTATATATATAAATTAAAATTTTATAAATTAAAGTGGCGTAATATTACACTATTTATTTTTTATGCATCAAGTTTTACCGATTGTAAAATGTAGATCATTACTTTGAAAATAACATTTAAATTGTGAAATAATTTAAAATACTACTACCGACATTTAAACGCAAGCAGAGAACTTCTCTATCTAAATGTGGAGACGAGCCCTTTTCTATTTAGAACACAAAATGTCGAATATCTTCCGATATATTCATGGCGTATTAACCAATATTTATTTCTTGGGGTATTTCTTCATGAGAATTTTATTCATGACATTAAAAATGGGTGTTGCCTTTGAAAATTTTAAAGTTAGTGCAATTTTAAATATTTAGATGACCCCTTATGAAATTTTTAACCATAGAATCTTTTAGTATACGTTATTTCCTGAAGATCGGTAACTTCTTTTTTAATGTCCAATGAACGATCGCAGAATAATGCTGGGAGGATCTTTTTTTTTTCCGCGACTGTACATTTTTGACATGAAAATTAATAGAATACATGGAAATGAATTCATTTACGTTATGTTTTTAATTTTTTAGCTTTAATTAAAAAATTAATTTCCAAATTATTTTCAATATTTACAGATTTACGCAATTTTTATTGAAAAATTAAAAACTGATGAGGTGTTCAGACTTAATGACTGAAGAACGATTTGAACTTCTGTAGGTAGAACTTTCATTTTATGTTTCATTTATTATTCTCAAAATTTGTGATTTCAGCTTGTGTATTTAACTGAGCAACAAAATTAAGGAGAAAGTTAAAATGAAAACTCACACAATTAAAACGAATAAAATAAAACTATCATTCAGACTTTGCGCTTACTAAGTGAAACGACTCTGGCGATTGCTGAAAATGTTTTTTTTTGTTTTGTTTTTTGCAAAGTACAATAACTGATTAACAAGAATAAAAAAAGACATTATCTTAAACCACGAAAAGAAAAACACAAAAATAGTCGTTAAGTTAAGGAAAATTAAATGAAGTTAAATATCACTCCTTTTGAGAATAATTTAAAAGATAAGTTATTTACCTTTTTCAGATATAAGAAGATACAGTAATCAATACAAATCAGTTATTAAATTTTAGGAACGAATTTGAATTGAGGTTTCAGTGAAAGAACAAAAACACCTTAATGGTATGAAGAGGCGAGATTTTTGAATTCAGCAAATGTCTAAAAAAAAACTCAAATTCATTTTTTTTTATTCCTCTCACGAAAACAGAGCAAAATAGGTTTGGTCAAAGACCCTTTGAAGACTAGTGCAAGAAATGCAGTCTCCAACCGCTCCTGCAGCTCTATAAATATTGCCGCATCCGATTACACAAATCTGGGCATAATGGTGGACACTTACAGCTCCATTACAAGCACCGCCCCCCAAATCCTTATTTACGCATTTGTACTCTTTCTCCCCAAAGAAAGCGGATCGCTTTAAAAGCTTCCATAAGAGAGGATTAGATAGCAGGGAGAGAGTTATTGCACGAAACTAAAAGATGCTTTCGCAATTACAAAATTACGAATCTCCGAAAACTCTCCCAGGGATTCGCTTTCGACGGCAGGCGATTTTGCAACCGTATTAACTGGAAAGCTAATCTCTTTTGTTCTCTGCTGGAAACGCATCTCCTCCCCCTCAACCCTTCCCAATAATATTCTTCTCCCAAAACCATCTCTGCCCATTGAGGACTGAGAGACAAATTAACACTTGTCAACTCTTTCGCAATGTTGCCGTAAATGGCTGTAAGCGTTTATCTCGCCAAAACATGCGAAGCGTAATTATTATTAATTCGCGGCAATCTAAAACTTTTCTCGCTCTCCCCTTTCGATATCATTTAGCTCTGGAGAGAGAGGGGGGCACAGCAGTTCGATAACCAGTTTGGAGCCAGATTAGGTTGTCTTCGCGTAAACTCTCGCCGTGGCTAATTTGGCGCTAATAGAGAGAAAAGGGGGCGGCGGTTCCGTTCGGAACGAAGTGAGGTGTCAAGGAAACGTCAGAGTTGTGGAGAGTTTGCGAATGCTTGCTGGTGCTCCGATATCGGAAAAGCCGGTATTACTTCATTATCAGATATTTCGGCGGGGAAGTCCACGCAGATTGTGGAGAGATGTGTCGACGTCTCGTTGAGGTTAACGATTTGATGAAGTCTGCCCTCTCGACTGCTGCATTCGATTATTTTGGATTTAGTTTCGCCTATCGCGCAATTATTACGCCCGGTCAGAGAGAGATGACCAGCAAAACAGAAATCAGGGGGGCACTCGCTATCTTTTGGTTCTTTCTCGATCAGGGGGAATTGATTCGTTCGTATGGATGCTTTGTTTGAGAGCATTACTTGTCTTTTCGTTAGATCCGTGTAATACGTAAGCGGTAAGTTATAAAACAGTCAAGATTCCTGCCAGAAAACTTGTTAAAAGTCATTGACCCAGTAATTCAGAGAAATGCATTTTTTGTCCATTCAGAAAACTTTCTTTTGAGTATAATAGTAGGTAAAAGGGATCATATAAGAGAGTTAGATTTCAGAAGAATTACAGACAGCACAATCGCATATAAGATAAAGTGTTTTGAATTTTTGTAACTACAGGAAACTTGTATCCAATGTCGTAGCAAGGGCCAATAGCGCCTAGAGCAGAGTATTTTTTTTTTCACCTTTCTTCTCTGTATTTAACCTTAAAACACAAAATATAAATGCATTATGCCCCTGTGGCGACTGTCTAAAACTGGCTCACGAGATATCTATACATTTGGCCTTCCTTCACCTTGCATCTGAAAACATACGATTCATTTCCTTGAATGGATTTGTAATGTTCTTTAAGGATAACTCTTCGGATTTGCTCTTTAAATTCAGAACTCTGGTACATCTGACTTACTGAAGTAAGGACACGCATAGAAAAATTTTTGCTTGTCGTATTTTCTAAAATGCATTTTGAAATACAAACATTGCACATGAGGCAGTTGTGAAAACTTCCTCGAACGCATGTGGTTCAAACGCATGCTTGTTGTCATATTCCCTGAAGTGCGTCTTAAAATATAAACATTGCCCACGAAGTACTTATGAAAACCTCCTCAAACGCATGTGTTTTGTCACATTTTCAAAAATGCATTTTAATATATAAAGATTGTCCATGAAACATTTGTGAGAACTTCCTCAAACATATGTGGTTCATTCTTCCGCACCAAATCAATCTGAAGAATTGAAATTTCGTAACCTTAAATTATGCCACATCTGCGATAAAGGCGGGAAGCCACTAAAGTTTGGACATCTTGCAGTTATCATTCCAAAAATATAGGTAACCGAAAAAATAGGAACTGGTAGTTCAATATTTTCGTAAGTATAATTTAAAAAAACTAGAAGAAAAGTTTTCACTAAGACGTAATAGAAAAATAAACAGCAGAAAAAAGGTTTATTTAAGCTGCTAAGTGCTTATTATGCTCAGTCTGAATTTGATAACCAACCAAAAATAAAATCAACCCTTTTTACCCAAGTCTCTTACTTCTTTATCGGGGAGAAGGGCTATGTGGAGAAAATTAATTCCCTGCGTAGGATAAAGACTGTTACCTCGCCTTTCACACACTTCTATTTAACCTGACTTCTTTCATGTTAGTAAAGATGGAATTTTGCAATTGAATTTTCATTCACTTCCTGATATGAAAATGTTTTGAAATTTTTTACACTTGTGTATTCTTGATGACAATGCACGATTTTAAAAATTTCATAACTTAAAACTATCAGTTAACCAATTGATTTTAATAAAATTTTGATTCCATAACGGTAGCGCCACCTGGGAGTGAATTCGAAAAAAAAATTGATTACAAATTCCATAATATTTATAAGACAGAATTATAAATTAAAGATTAAAAAGTAGAAAATTAAAAAAAAACATGCTTTTATGAGTGTACTAAAAAATGGAAAATAATTTTTTAATCAGAAATCTGGTGGGCAGAACGGAAACGTAAAAGCTTAAGGTACTTAAAACAATATGTTAAGAAAATTAAGTATGGTGAAAATCATAAGGAAGAAAAATCCTAAACACTCTTTAAAAATTGAAATATATTATGACTGTGAAAAAAAATTCCAATATGCTTAGAGCATTTCCATCAGTGTTTTACGCTTTTATGTTGTTGTTTTGACCCCTAACTTTTTTTTTAAAAAAAAGAACATATTTTCTACATTTTAGTACACAAATAAATGAGTGCTTTTTAAAAACTTTTTTTTAAAATTTTTGTCATAGGCAAACGATTATAAGAGCTGAACAGTTTTTACCCCTAACTGGCGAGCTTTTCTTTCAAGAAAATTACGTAGATGGTAGGCAAACATGGTTAATGGATTTTTCTCATGTCTGAGTCACCACTTAAATCGGTTATCTGTTGCGACTATTGATATCCGTTTTAAGAGGTGCTGACTTAATCAAATGTATCAACTGATAGATAATGCTATCAAACTCTTCTAAAAACTTTCAGATGGTCTTTATCCGTCACAAAAAAGCAAAACAAAAGAATTAATTTATTTACAACTATTTTATCTCTACAGAAGAGTATACACTATACAATCCATCCCAAGGGTTGGCAAATTTGTGAGACGAAAGCGCCAAACCTTTTCCTCATAGCAATTTTAAAAGCATTTGAGATCCACAAAAATTATTCACAAGCAATGAAAATGTAAAGCTTTATGATAACCATAACTTCTTTAAAATGAGAAAAATCAGTATGAGACACGAACTTGCATTTCCTGGGAAAACTTCTGCAAGTTTGTAGTTAGTCATTTTTAATTTAAAGCGCGATTCTAAATTGGGAACTGTAATTTAAATCCTAAATTTGCGTTTTACGAAATTTATCTCAGGAAATAGTTGCTCCAGAAATATGTAGACCTAAAGGTAATGAGATACTGGACATATATGCTTTGCCATGAAATTAGAGATGTCTTCCACTTCAAAATAGTGCTTTAGTGGCTGCTAAAATACGAGTTTTACTTCTCCCGACCTAAAAAACTAATGGCATCATCCTGATGCGAGCAATATCCTTTAAAATTTTGATAAAAGAGACTATGCTAGTTTTGTTTTCATTTATGTTTGAATTCAGAACCACTTGTAGTGCTCAGAGAGAGCCGCTTGTGACTCAGGAGCAGTGATTTGCCGCTACCTGGTCCAACTGATGTACTTTTCAAAGTTAGAAATGATTTGTTTGATTTTTGTGGATGTATTAAGTGTATTTTATTTGCATATACACCGCCTAAGATTCAATTAGAAGTATAAAAAATGTGGCACGTAAAAAACTTACATTTGTTTCAATTGAATTTCCCGCTGTTATTTTGCTGGAGCTAATGGTTCTTTGCGTTAACTCATTGGAGAATGTAAAAAAAGTATCTACAGAGTGGAGTAAATTTACTTGAGATGTTTCTGGAAACGACTCTGAAGCAGCTGTAACTGTGTCCCTCAGTTGTTTTTCCAGAAGTGGGCAAGACAGGTGTCGATAATCCGGGATCCATGCTTGGGAATGAAGCGAAGGTAAATTATTACCGCTTTTATTTCAAAGGCAAGCGGCAGCGGAATCAATTTTACGGTATTAATCTAAAGCCAAAAGCCAAAAATGATGAGAGGAGCAAAAAACAAAAGTAAAAACAAAACAAAAAAATCTACGCACCGGGCTCTATTTATAGTAGTGGTCAAAGAAAATCCACCACCGTAGATTTTGTCATGTTTTATACACGAGACTGAAGTAATTAAGGTATGGCGAAAAACAAAAATAATGAGGCAATCTTACGTTCCTTTTCAAAATCGCTCAAAATTGCTTTCTTTTCAACAATATTATTTGCCCAATTAAAATTTTTATGCCATATTTATAAACAAATGCAAACAGTGTCCCTGAACTGAAGTGGAGATTGCATATAAGTTAGAGTTATTCATTTGCATTTACTTGCACAATAAATACTCCACACTTCGTTTAAATTTACAAATTATCCGAATTTGAAAAAGATATCTCCTCCATTATAAGTAATACATTCATTTGATAGTGTTACTGTTCACTCTCATTTGATTAGACCAAATTTAGACCTGCCTTTTTCATCGAACATTCATTTTATTGTCCACTTAGAAATGTCCCCAAAATTTTTACTTGCATTTATTCCTTCCTACCCATAGATACAAGCTTACTTGACAGTTCCCTAATCACATCTAAAATTCATAACAACACGCCTGAGCGAAAACTTCCGTAACATTTCAAAAATTTAATTAACTGTATGACAGTTTAATGATGTCCGAGCTTCCAGTCTACTTTGCTCCAGAACTCACATAACGAAGGGTGCGTTTTTGATATCTCTTACATGGGAGGAAGGGAGAGTAGCATATCACCATTTCTATTCACCCCAGCTGTGTTCCCCCCCCCATATTCTCCCCTAGAAGACACAATGCCGCCCCTACCTGCTTCTTCAGTTTCTGAACCACTTTCCTCACCCCCAGAGAGGGTCTTTCAGAGCAATTTCTGCTCCCCACCGCTTGCCGACGCTCGTAATATAGTAACCGGATGAAGAGGGGGTGGTGTATGAACACTATGATCCCCCTATTCTCCTATCCTTCATTTTAATGGTATCCTAATAGCTTGGTCTGCCATTTATATGCTAGAATCTTATTGGAGCCTTGAAGCTTCACACTTCTCTGCATGGATCGTTTTTACCGTTTTAGATGGCTTGTCAAATGGAGATATAGAATAGAAAAGAGTGCTGAGTTTGTATGCTTATTGCTGTCAATATTCTTAAAGTTGAAGCTTGTTACATGTGAAATGCTGCAAGTGTGGTAAGCTGTTCATCAAAATTGGAATTCGCTGCTAAAACAATAAATGTATCATGAAAATAATTAATGTATCACGGAATAAATATAATAATTGATGCCTCGAAAAATATTTCTTTTAAGATAGGGATTGTCCTGTGATCAGACACTAGCTGCCTTTAGTGACTAGCTTGTTTGCCTGTTTGTTGATTGTGATTCATTTCAATTCAATTTCTATGCGTAACAAATCAGCTACACCGGTGTTTGATTTTTCCCACATATTTGTCCTTGTGTGCAATATTAAGAAGCATATCAAATGCATTCTCTATTCAAGGTGGCAAACACTATGGAGTTTCGAAGTGCAAAATTAATTGCATGCATTGCATATCTATTAACATTTCTAAAAAGTAGCTCCTGTGTTCACGTTTTCATTCTCTAAAGTATGCATATGGCAAATATAGCTCAATTATAGACCAATTGATCTGCTCCAACAAACGCACACAACTGTTATCGCTTTTACAGATGTATTTTCAGATGTTAATGTGATGCGAACCATACCTGTTTGTTCGAAATTAACAATTCATCTATTTCGCTTTAATGTCATGGTCTAAATTCTTTCTCAAAAATACATTTTTTATCCGATGATAGTTGATTATCGGTTAAGAAATGCATAAAAAGTCGAATAAAGAATAATGAGCTTAAAAATAAGAACTATAAAAATGAGAATAAGAAGCATAAAAAGTCGAATATTAAATTACGCATCGAATAAATCTAAAACATATAATTTACAATTTTGTAATAAGCATAATTTTTAAGCATAAATGCACTTTACAAAAATCAAACTAATGCAAATCACGAATCCGTGTCTAAGAAGAATTTTAAAACTTTGCATTATGTTCATATAAATATTTCTAGTTAAATTTTTAGGTTTGAGATCTCTATAGATGTTCAATTCATACAAGTAAATTAAAACGCAAACACATTTCAGACAGATTCTGTACATCATATTTTAAATTTAGAATAAAACCTGATTTCGGATAACATGATTTTGAATGCAATGATTAAACTCAAACCTTAATTTAATTAAAATAATTAAAAATTTTATTTAATTTTTAATTTCTTTTATTGCAAATAAAAAAAAAATTTGGAGACATGCAACATTTTTTGAAGCAAAAGACTTGAAAATTATAATATGCACGTCAAAAGGTTCACAATCAATTACAAATAATAATACAAAATATATAGTTCTTAAAAGCATTCAGAGTTGAGTGCCTACCAGGTATTGTTCTCGTCATCTGCATGTAATTCATTATTAAGAGGCATGTCGCAAAATAGCCTTCGTGTGGCTTCGAGTTTACTTTATTTATTAAAACTCCATTTTGAAGCAACTCTAGGGCTATTTCGTGACGAAACTCGCAATTGTGAATTGCGGGCAGATGGCGAGGACGACATCTAGGCTGGTACCTCCCTCTCCAGGCTTCCCAACCACATCAGCGGGATAGCGTTTGACCCACGCCAGATTTAACGTACAGCAGAGCCATAAACACGGCGGATGTTCAGTGAAATCGGGTTTCGAACCTGGAACCCTCCGAATCTAGGACCTTACCTCTAGGCCACCGCGGCCCTTCCGTATAGCTTCAAAACGGGACGTTTATCTAACTAAACTAAATTTAAAAATAAGTTTTTAAATGCCATTAAATTCCAATTCATAAATGACATTAATACATCAGCTATTTTAAAACTTTTAAAAGCCGAGCAACGCTTTCACAAAGCTTCATAATCCGTAGTCATACCTTTGCGAAATCTACTTCCGTCCAGTCCATTGCGCAAACAGTCTCCGTTTATTCCATTAATGAAAACAACTTCAAATTCCATTCCTTCCGGTTTCATTAGAAAGCATCTCTTAAGGAATTCTTCTTTAAACTTTTGCGGGTCCGTTTTTCAAATTTATTATGTGCATTGTCACGTGACCACAATGGAATTATTCACTTAATCAACTGTCCTCTAATCCTACATATTGGGCCTCTTTGAGGGAGCGTTTAGGGATTGAAGTCTTGTGCAACGAGATTGTATTTTCGGGTATCGTCTTCGTCTGAACTCATTAAGCGAAGACGAGACATCAAACGGCCGGCCGCGTGCCCGTTTTAGAAGGGGTCGAGGGGGGGGGGGGGGAGCAGAATTAGATGCTTTCTGCAGAATTTACATTCGGTGAATAGGGAGCAAAGTGTTCTCTTTCTGCTCTTGGAAGCGCTTACAGAAAATGGTTTTTGACGCACGAGGGATTCGGTATAAATTACCGTAAGTAACATTTGGTTTACATTATTTATTTATGCGTTTAAGGATAGTGAATTGGTTTTGCTTTATTTTTGTCGAGACAGAAATTATCAGTTGAACTTGGCTAATTCGAACTCATCGATAATTCGCATTTTTCTCTGTTTCCTTGAACTTCCTGTAAACAGAATTTAAAATACCATCCATAATTCGAATTGATTTTGGTTAATTAAAAATCAATATTAAAAATTGTAAAAAATTATTTTTATTTCTGAATTTTTTTTGTTGGCTAAATATTTTTGTATCTTGTCTGCTATATTCGACATACGTTAATCCTGTGGGTGGGCAGCTAGCACTCTTTTATCTCACAGATCCGCTAGCCTCACTTTTAAAATGCTATTACTGCTGTGCATAATATATTCAATCAAAAATTCTCTTTTACTTTAAAAAGCTACAAACGTGTTAGATTGAATTATATAGCTTGTTTTGAAGTTTTATTGCACAATTGTTGCATTCAAAGCGCTGCATAATGTTTATTTATTTAAAAAACTTGTTTATTTATTTAAATTATTATTTTTAAAACTAATAAAACATTTTTTAGTTATAATCATTGTCATATTATTAAAACTGTTAAATATTAAAAAGTAAATCCTTACACCGTTTCTATTTTAAAAATTGTCGCTTTATTTTGCTGTACTCATCTTTTGGTTACAAGGAATTTTTATTAGGATCCTGTATGTTGTGAATTAACCAAGTTCAACTGTATAAAGACACTGAAGGGATTTAGCCTTATTTTTTTGGAAAAAAATGCTTCTTCATAATATCTTTTCATAAATCAAGGCTTCTTAAACAATCACTGGTGTAGCGAGGGTGAGTGGCGCCCGAGGCACAATATCAGTTTGTCACCCTCTCATCACATTCAGCTTAATAAAAGTAAATACAAAATTATAATTTGCCTCCTTTCTCCACTGTCCTTTATGACTGGGGCCCCGTCTCTTCAAACGCCCCTTGCCTCCCAGTTACTACGCCACTGCACAAAAAAGACACTTTCATTGGATATTAGAATAGGCAACCTCCTCTCTCCGCAATCTGGTTAGCATTCAGTGGTGTAGCGTCTATCCATCATGTAAAAATCACAAGATGTTTAGCCTGGGTCAATGGATGACCCAGGCTAAATATCATGTGATTTTTCTCGCACTTCAGTGGCTGAGCAAGGATGAATGGGCCAGGGGAGTGATGATATTATTTCGCACTCCTCTTCGCAATTGATTTTAAAAATTGACATAAACACACTAATGTTTTTTCTCCATGGCGCCCCCTGAGACTGGGGCCCGGAACATCTCAACCCCCTTGCCCAAACGTCAAAACCCTCAAAAATATATCCACACCCTCAACCCATGATCGCAAAAATTTTCGCGGCCTCATGTATGCATGCGAGTAGGAAAACAAAGCCTCGAAGCATCAGTTACTGATAAAAGAGAAAAAATAAAATCACATACGTTTGTTTGTAAAATTGTAATGAAAAGTTCCAAATTAAGATGGTAATCTGAATAATTTTTGCTTTTTAATTTTAAAGCTATTGAAAAGTGCTTTAAGAGTATGGACCGTACTTGCAGAAGCCCTATTGTAAAACTAAACCGACAAAGCTTCACATTTAATTCAGCGAATTAGTCAGCTTATCTGTTCCGTCATGGTTTCTTTCTTTCTTTTTTAAAACGGGATCAAAATTAACACTTTCACATGCTTCAGTCAGTTTTCTTTGGATGGTATTGAATACACTTTTGAAGGTTGTAATTGATTCTAAGAGCTTCTCTTGTGTCTGGGGTTGTATTTGTCTATTGATTAAGACAAAAAAAAATAAAGTTTTGGGAAGACGAGAAAGTCAAATGTTTCTTAGTATTGGAATTTATATAAACAAAACTTTATTTATTTTATTTTCAGATTGTTTACTCATGCAGAATCAAATTCACATTTGACTTAACTTTAATCGAAATTTAATATTTGAATTTTTTTTCCCATTTCGACTCATCCTCATCACTTCGATTTAAATTTTATACTAAATATATTTGTGTTCAGTTTAGATTTTTAAATATATTGTTACAAAAATCGTCCTGTGTGTGTACGGTGAAAACAGTCCAACAAGCAGGATGACGGACAATGACTCTTTATTCTGGAATATTCCGGAAAACACGAAGCTCAGGTAACAGGAAAAACAACACTTGCACAAATTAGCAACACAAACAAACAGCAAATCACAAATAATAACAGCAACAGCACTCTCAATACCGCTTGAGGTCTATCAGCTTAATAGCTCGCACTACGGATAAAACTCCAAAGAGAGATTCCAAAGGCGTTGGCAGTCCAAAGGCGACCCCAGTCGATCAACACGTTCCAAGACGATTAAACACGTTCCCAGACGTTCAGCAACTGCGATATTTATAGTCTCTGGAAATCAGTGGAGAAATTCAATCTCGTCTCCTATGAGAGATATCGCGGAATTTCTAGCATTTTTGAGTATCTTCGTTTTGTCGCCAAAGTCGTCAAATCTGTCGCCATGTCGCCAAAACTGTCACCAAGGTCGGGGTCATTGGGTGACCTCCCTCCATAGTTAGTAACAACCTCTGTAAATGTCTCTTCCCAGCCATAAGACTACTATTGCCGGGAAGCGACATTCCGTGTTCGTAACAACATAAAAAACACCTTTGCGTATTTACTATCATTTACCAAGAATGTTTTTACCTAATAAAAGATCTCTGATCTTATATCTAATAAAAGATTAATGATTTTTTATTTGTAATACATTTCGTATATAATGAAGAATCTTCCACTTTGTTAACAAATTACTTTGAGATAATATTTTCATTTTCGTTCTATCATATGTTATCTCCCCACGCGTTGTTGTTTACGTTTGTCAACTTTTGTAACCGCAACTCAGTATGGCGCTATTCAGTTTTAACATTAATTCCTTTTTTTTCCAAGAAAAAATTTTTCCGTTACATTATAATAAATTTGCGACATAAAATAAGCTTCTATGATGATTATAGAAAACCATTGTAGTTAAAGCCTATTTAATCAAACAGAATGAAAACCCATGGTAACTAAAGTAGAAAGAGTGGTAACTTCTTGAATTTTGTAAAATTCAAAGATCAAATATAATGAATTAAAAGACTTTCTATTGTAATACAGTCAGAAGAAGCTAAAACAAATTTTTAAGTTAACAAGCAACAATTTTTAAAGGTCTGGTAAACATAATATACAAAGAAAAAAAAGAATGAAGTGCTTTTTCAAAAAAAGTCGTGGTAAGAATAATTATCAGCTTTATTGCAGATTTCAAGGAGCTTGAAATCAGTATTACTTTTCAAAAGAAGTTAATTATTGAATATCTCTTTTATTTATTTTTTTCATTCTAAATTAATTAATATAAATTTTGTGGCTCAGCCTTCAGTCTAGATTGACATCTCCCCCCAAAAAGTAAGCTTTATAAATTGGCTAAAAAAGAATACTTTTTTTTGCTTTTGAAGTAAAAACTGTTACCACAGAAATATAAAATTGAATATAATAAAAAATTTCTTATACACGGAACCTTAGGAATTGGTCATTTGCTAAATATTGTTAGCGGATTTTTTTTTTATAAAAAATGTTCCGAATTCAATGAAGTTTCGGAAGGCAATATTCATATATTTCTTAATGCTTAGTTTTCTTATTTTATTGGTTTATTATTGCAGATGAAATAGTATTGTATAAATCAAAAGAAGTGTGAAAGTCTTACACGCCATATAAAGATATTCGTAATGGATGGGTATAGTTGAGTTTTGCTGCTGTGACTTTTGAACGTTATTAAAGGAACACCGAGAGAATATTTATTCTTAGCATTATTTATAGCTTTTCTTCCACCAAGTCTTTTAAAGCTGTGTGCCGCGACCCCAAATGGGATCTCAGAAACTCTACGAGAGTTTTACTCGCGTAAACTCTAAGAATCTTATTGCTACAATTTCTTCAATATTAGTGAGTAACATGAATTAAAAAAATGGTTTTGACTTAAAAAAGGCCTCAAAATACGATGGACTATATTTTAAAATCTCATTGAACTTACCATCAATTAAATCTTAGTTAAAATTTCAGAGAAAAAATAATATTTTTCAATTGATACGGGTTTGTATTTAACTAACCCTGTCTTATATGTAAGCTTTCATGACACACTATTATGAAAATTTATTTTTGTCAACACGTCGTATATCTTTTAAATAATTTCTTTTTTTTCAAAAATTATAATGCTCTAAAAATGTTCTAATCTAGAACATGTTTTCCAGAATAAAATTCCTAATCAGAACTTTCGCATACATGATACATTTTTAAAAATTGAAAGTATACAGAATGTAATTCTAAGATTAAAAATCATACATTAATTGTTCAAAATCAAACAGAACCATATATTTCCGTTCAAACAATTCAAAACATTAGAAAAGGATTTTTTCACTAAATATGGATTGTCGATAGATAGATATATAGTGATCCCCTTTTGGTGTTATTTATTCCAAATCAAACCTGGAATATGGAAGCAAACTGGATTTTATGCATCCGAGTACCAACTATGGCTACCATAAATACTTATCATGGCAACAGTATCAAAAGTTAGTCAAAAACATGGATGCGGTTATGTTATTTTACTCTTATTTATGTGATTTAGTGTAAGTAAAAAGGAAATATTCGAAATCAATTTTTTTACGTTTTGATAGGTTATATATTTAAATAAAATTCACGAACCCCCGGGAAGTTCCTAAAACAAATTTTGGAGAATCATTACCACCCGATATTTTAATTGTATCGATATCCTCCCCGGTTCTGAAGTATCATATATGATACAAGCGTTTCTTATTTTTAAAAAAATATGGATGGTAATTACAATTCCGAAACCTGTTGTATCACATGCGATACATAATGAAATAGCTTACCTAATTTTTTATTCTCGTCAACAAATGGCGATATTTGTCTACGATTGTGATATCAAAGCGTGTTTTCGAAATATAGAAACATGGCTGCTAATTGTCCAATTTAGTCCTTTCTATTACTTAATTACAAATATTACACTAATTTGAAAATATACCTTTTCTTTTGTTAAGTATTAGTTTCACATTTACAGTAATTAAAGTTATTTTCTGCAGAATATTAAATCATATTAACTTGTTAAACGTTTCTGTATCACGTGTGATACAATGGGATTCAATCACGTCTGGGAATGTGTTCCGAGTTTGTTTTAGTTTTATCAGTTAGGTAGATTTTGAAAGTTGTTTTTCATCATTTGTTCAGTCAAATTCTGTAACCGAACTTTTTGTTTCAAATTTTTGCACGTTTTTACGTCTTAATTCTTAACTGAATTCTTAACTGATTACAGTTGGGTTTTTTTTCAGTGAAATATTTGACTCCAGATGAAATTTTAAAGGCTTTGAATTTCGATGATTCTAATTTAAGTTAGTTGTCAGATAAAGATAATAATTATCAGATGGATTGTTTGAGTGACGGCAATGTTGATGATGATTAGGATGAACGAGATCAAACTCACGAAGAAATTTTTGTTTCAACGCAGTGGGGAATACATAGAGATTAATAATCTATAATTAATGCTTATACATAACTATCCTAAATTATGCTTATTTTTCATGCAACAATTTTGCATTTATTGCATTGTGTGAATAAAACAGATAATAAACTTGAAAACAACTCTTCCTTAAATATAAGACATTCTGAGTTTGACATGTGTCGTTCCTGATGTATCACATGTGAAACATGCCCCCTAAATTTTAAGAAAAAATTTAAACGTCACTTTTCTACTCCTAAATGTGTAAACAACTGGTTGAGTAACTTTTGTAAAGTATAAAACTTTTATATTTGTCTCAGGTCTGAGGAGGATATGAGAAATTTATACGCAAAATTTTTGCATACCCGGGATTGACTCATCATGACCAAAAAATGTTTCTTGTATCAAGAAACGCAACCAAAAGACCATGTAAGTGAAATTTAAAATATATTAAGAATATATTCTAGACTGTTTATATATTCGTGAAATGATGCTTGCATAAAGTTACATTTGATTGTAAGTCCTAATGAAAGGCATTTGCATTCAAGTTTGGGGCAAATGAACATCAGAAAACCTCAAAGGTTTCAATTCCTCAAGTACAACAAACGTATTCATAAATATATAATATTTTGACCATCAATTCTAAATTGTTTATTTGTGAATTTATAATTTTCCAGGAGAGAGACATTTTAACTCTATATCGACTGCGGCTATTTACTCGTTTTATTTGTATTTCAGACAACGGCATACGCAAACTAAAGATCTGTATGCCAGGGCCACTCATTAGGAGTTTGTAGGCATGCGCCGAACTTTTGCATTGATTCATAACCACGGGATGTTAATATTGCACTTACAGAGGGAATTAGTTATCATCACATCTGATATTTAAGGCGCAGAATGATCAAAAATATCACTTGTGCAACAAAACACAACCAAATAGAATAATCAAACGATAAAGGTTTGATAGGATAGTATTTTTTTATTTGTGAAATGACAGCTTTTCACAAGCATATCATTTTAACTCGATTTCGCCTGAGGCTATCAACTCATTTGCTTGTAATTCCATAACCATACGTATGCTGATGATATGTACGCAAGGGTCACTCATTAAGAATTGCACGCAATATCGAATTTTTGCTTCGATTTATTGCTACAAGAAGTCAATATTGCACTCATATGAGGAATTATTTATCAGCACAATCTGGTCTAGAATAGGCGCAAAATGGCCGAACATGGCACTTGTGCCATGAAAAACAACCGAACCAAAATGATCTGACCATAAATTTATAATAGTATGATGAGGCTTATTATCTGTTATTGTGTTGTCATTTTACCTCGCTGTCTATAAAGTCATTTGCTTGTAATTCTGCCACCGAAATTTGCAAAAATTATGTACGAAAGGACTAGTTATTATGAATTTATACGTAAATGTCCAACTTGTGCTGATTCATTACCACGAGATATCAATGTTCTACTAATAGGAGGAATTGATCGCTACATCTGGTCTTCGTACGAAATTTATGTGTATGGCACACCATGGCCAAAAATGGCACTTGATCTAAAAACACAACCAAACCAAATAATCCAGCAATAAAGATATAATAAGTTGAAGCTGTTTATTTGTGAAACGATAGTTTTCCACAAGCAGTCATTTAAACTCGCTGGCTATCAAGTCATTTGCTTGCAATTCTGCCACCGAAAATTGCAAAAATTATGCTAGAAAGGATTAGTCATTATAAATTTATACGAAAATATCTAACTGGTTCTGGTTCATTACCACGAGATTTCAATATTCTACTAAAAGGAGGAATTTATAGCTACATCTGGTCTTCGTAGTAACTTTATGTGTATGGCACACCATGACCAAAAATGTCACTTGATCTAAAAACACAACCAAACCAAATAATCCAGCAATAAAGATATAATAAGTTGAAGCTGTTTATTTGTGAAACGATAGTTTTCCGCAAGCAGTCATTTAAACTCGCTGGCTATCAACTTATTCGCTGGCAGAACAGCGTACCGAAAAATAAGAAAGTGGAACACCAACTTCTTCCCTTTCCTTGAAACCTGTCAGAAGCACGTTTGATAACCACTTACATTCGGGGGTAGACTGCTGGCGTGCTATTGATAGTATCTCGCTCCCTCCCCTCTTGATCTCTTCCCCAAATGATGCAGCTCCCCATTTCGCGTAATAAAAGCACGATTATAGTGCATTTTATTATTCCCCCTTTGTATGGCCGTAAAAATGTAGGAAGGAAAAGACTGCCTGTCTGCCAAACAACATGTGCAGTTCGGGTTGCTTGAGTTATGGAATGCCAATCGCTTAATAGAGGGGAGACTTGGTTTTTATTCTGTCAAACGTTTCAGATGGCCCGCTCGATACATTTGTGTTTGTTGTTGTCGCATACATACATTGTTTGATGGTTGACTGCAAACAAAAGAAAGAAGGTCCGTGTTTAAACTCTCCTCTGATGTTACAAGGTCTGTTTATTATTATCGTCGTGCTGTTGCATGATGGTTTGTTTTTCTTTTTGTAGACGGAAATGTTATCTGTGTTTGAAGGCAGGAAGGGAATATTTGTTTTTGACTGCGCGTGTTTGCCGTTTCTGATTGTTTGTGATGATTTTGATAAATTTCGAATGCCACCGTTCTCTTTTACTCCAATGTTCTTCTACAAATAGGAAAAGGTAAAGACGAGTAAGTCATACGCGTGTTCTCGAATTTCCTTATGGTTCGAAGAAATGTATTTTTGTGAAAAAAGGAGTTTTTAAATAATTTAAGAAGTATTAATTTGGTAAAAATTTTTTTTTATTCCTTACCTGCTATTATTCCAAGTTCTCGCCTCAATTTTTAGAATTTATTTTGTTTGATTGTATGGTCCCTTCCATGCACCAATAAAAAATTTAAAGGAGATTCGAACCTTTTGTCTGAAACATCGTAGCGTGATAATGTGTTAGGCTTGATTTGTCTGTCCTGTCTTAATCTGGTTTGAATGCATTAGCCGTAACAATATGTGCATAACGATATTTAAAGCATGCAATTTACAGGCAGAATGTCAAACTAAAAAAATACCATGTTAAAAAACATCCAAAAACTCTTAGAAACATATTTGAGCATACTGATAAAATGCTCTTTTTTAAAAAAATAAAACTTAATCGTTTTTTCGGGGTTTTTTAGAAATAAGAACATTTATAAACAATTAACGGAATGCTTGAAAGAAATATTAGAGTTAATAATTCACGCATTAAATCTAAGACTTTGTAGAAATTTTAATGAAACAAAATATTTGGTTATTACACAAAATTGATTTCACTAAAAAACATGTCTAATTATTCTTCCATCTTTCTATTTCATTAATGGTTTTCAAAATTTCAAATACTTCCTCTTTGTAAATATTTATAAGTCTAATCTTAAGTATTATTACATTAATATAAAGTGACTAAAACTAATGATTACATTGATTCCTTTCGGAAAAAGTAACATTTGGTGAACTTTTATGGATTTATAGTTCGATCTCGACTTAAACACCAGTTGGTAAACTAACTTTAAGTATTTCTAAAAGGAATATTTTTCCAAAATTTTGCGTCAAAGAAGATTTAAATGTAGAAATAATTTAATTAAATTATTCTTTGAAACATAGCGAAGTTTTTAACTACTGAAATATATTCATAGAATTCATCATTCAAAGTGAATTCATATATATAATGGATTCTACTTCATAGTAATAATTTCAGTTTTAATTTTACAATTAACCGTTTTTAAAATTAAAAAAAATAAATAAGATTTTATTTTTGTGGATGATGCTTTATTTTCTGCTTACAAAAGTTACAAAAAACTTATTATGTGCATAATGTTTCAGTAAATACTTTAAGCATTTTTTCTTACCATTTCCATTAAAAAATTTTCATCGTAAATTTTTATCAATATTTTACATGAAAATTATTATTTTTAAATTGTTTTCATTTCAATATAAGATTATTATAGTTGTTTTTATTACATATAACCTCAGACGATAAAGTTCTGTGAAAGTAATATTCATTATACATTAATAAATTTTAAATTATGCATTGATTTTTATGAAATTATTGAAAAAACGGTATCATGAGACAAAAAAAAAATATATATAGTTCGTAATTGTCATCATCTTTCAAGACTCCTCTTTCTAAACTTTTATAGTAGGGAATTCCGTTTCCAAATCTGTTTGATTTAAAGGTGCCATTTATCCACCTTATTTTGTATAATGTGTGTCATAATTTTGAATTTGTATTTTTTATATCTTTTGGATTTGAAATCCAGACAAAAAATAAAAATAGCTGAACTCTCTAGCCTAAAATTTTACTTGGGTTGCGCTTTCAGGATTCTCTTGAATCAAAGTGCTTAATTCGATTATGCCATTCGTTTATCGTTTTGAAAAATGTATTAAAATGTTTAAAACTGGAACCATATCATGGAAGAAAACGGAAAGATTTTATGTCAGTTATCTCTTTCTTTTCCTAAAAAAATTTATAAGTAAGTATTAGTTACCACTTTAATCAAAACCTCTCAGTTCGAAAGTAATATTTATTAACCATACCATTTCTGGGTTGAAAAACCTTTAACTGTTAAAAATAAACGTCTCTCTCAAACAAAATGAAAAAAAAAAAACGTTTTGTCTTTAGGGGAAAAAAACAGTTTCAAAACTTCTGTTTAGAGGGGAAAAAACGTGTTTTTTTCCCAAGAGAGATTTGTTTTAATATAATTTAATTAATTGACCTTAAATATTTACTTCTAAACTTCAATACCTTTTATTTAGAACATCAGAAGGGAGATAAGACAAAAGAAAAACTTTTTTGTTTGCATACCTGTATCAGTTTCTTTTATCAATAGATCTTTTACGAAAGCTTCCTATAAAAGATTTACTACATATAGGGAGTATATTGTAAGACGAAGCGTGTGAAGTATGGTTTTTCAATTATTTATGTTCCTATCATTCTGATAAATGTAAAAACTTCTAAAAAGATAGTAGTAAAACGAATAAAATTGCGAATAAATTTTAACAAATAGTTGTGAAAATAATAGTTGATATTTTTTTTTCAGCCTGTAGTTTTCTTCAATGAACCCTTCATCTTCGTTCTTCAAATACCACTCCTCATTATAATGAGTTTTTTAAACAGTTATTTATCTTCAACAAACGGCTTGTTTGTGTGAGTAACCATAACGCCTACCAGAAAGACATATCTTTGACTTGTCCTAACCTTTGGATCTAGAACCGTACCATGGACGAAAATGGAGTAATCATACAGAGCTCCCTCCTTATTCTAAACTTTTGAAGCAAGTATGTTTATAGATATAATTTCAATGAAAAAAAGTTTGATTCGATTGTGATATCCATCTGATCTTAATAGATTCGTAATTACCTTCCGTACTCGCGTCCCCAAAACCCTACCGTGAAACAAAACGGAGCAATCTTACCGGGTCCCCTTCCTCCTCCTAAACCTTTCACAGATTCGTCAGACTTTAAAAGATGTTTCATAACCGCTGACGTTCCCCTTCTCTGAATTGCACCTTCTCTCTCTTCCTCTACAATTGATGTCTCTGCTCTTTCTCTCTCTCTCCTCTTCCTCGTCCCCCTCATCCCCATCCTTGCTCTCCATCCTCCTTGTTAAAGCTAAGCCCGAAGAGTTTGTGCCAGGAATTAGGCACGTGATAGCGTCGTCGGGGGGATTCTCAGAGGCTGAGGGAGGGAGAGAAGATGGGGATGAAGGAACGGAAAAGAGACGGAGACTATTAGGGACCTAGAGGAGGTGGGATGGAGAAGATTCTCGTCTGCGCCTGGACTCCAGAACACCGGTCACGAAGCTTCAAAAGACGCCGAAGGGAACCATTAAAATATATCGGCGCTAGGGAGATAGCAGGAGCGATTAAAGACTCAAGTTTCGACGTTTCACTCCCTCCTGCGGAGCCCCGGTCCCACGACAGAGCGCGAGAGGCGGAGGGATATAGTTCCAGCAGAAAACTTGCAGCAGCACTTTAAAAGGGGCTTCTATTCGATACGAACGATGTTGTTACAGGGGATGCAGATTTATTTCCTAAATAGAAGCAGAATCTTTGCATATTTAAGTTTTCTGGAGAAGCAGGGGGGGGGGGGAGTGTAATACTTTAACGTTTATTGAGGAGAAGCGTTTAGTCTCATATGATAAACAATCTGCATCCGAATGCTGGGTCGTGAATTATAGAGTGAAAATTAAAGCGGCCCGCGTCGATTTTAAAAGCAGGACTACTTTAAGGGGCTGCTTGTTTTGGAGTTGGGTCACTTGGGACACATTATCCGGAGATGGCTTACGAGTTGATTATGGTAGACAATTAACTGGAGGTTAGCGTTTCCGATGCGAACCTAAAATGATTAGTGCTTTTGTAATAGCGGCACGCGATCTCTGCTTTTGGCTTTGTCGAAGATTTTTGCGAGAATGAACATCGCAAAAACTTTTTGCTATTGTTCGTTTCAGTGAATATAACAGTTCCAGAGACCATTATTTCGGTTGATTTCCAAGGATGAGAAAGAGTTGATGCACATTTACAGAACACTTTTTATAAAGCAAAATATTTTAATTTTAAATATCGTTGATCACAGATTCTAGATATACTATAGATAGATTTAGGATGAATATAGTAGAATTAGAGCTGAAAAAAGTGGGTACTTATGTATGCGCATTAGAAGATATACTTCCTTTGCATAGTTAGTAGATGGTTATTGGTAGAAGATAGAGAAATATGAGAAAAGTAGACCTATGAAAAGGTATATGAAGATTGGTAGAAGATATCGAAGAATGAGAAAAGGGCGGCGTACATTTGTAGAATACTTTTTATTAAGTAAAATATTTTGATTTTAAATACAGTTGATCACAGATTCTCTATATAGGGTGAATATATAATTTAGGCGAAAACAAGTGGTTAATAGTACTTACGTATGCGCATTAGAATATAATACATAGTAGATTGTTAGTGGTAGAAAATATACTAATTCGGATAATTAAACACTTCAGTGGTAGTAGCTAACCGGGTAATGATTCAGGTTTAATTACAGATACATCTAAAACGCATAGAAATAGTACTTGAAAGTCTGTTAGATGATTGGCTTAGATGGACAGCAGTTTCTAGTTTTTTTGCTGTTGTCTACGACTTCGATTACTCTCTTACTTTCGACAATATTCTGCCTTGGTCTTTCCCATTTCATGAACTAAAATGAAAAAGAAATAATATGTAAAGAAATTATTTACGTTTAACTAATACAGCTTAGTTTTCAAATTTCATTAATAAATATCTAAACAAATATTTATTCGATATCTACGTATAATGGATCAAATTAAAATTAATATGAATATCAGTACATTTGAAGCTAAAATTTAAAATCAGTTTTATAATATTTTGGCCCTACTAAAATTAATTTTTAATCAAATAGCTAAAGATACGTACAGCAATGGGTTTACTTTGACGGCATCACGTGTGAATTGTGCGCTTTAATGGCTAACTTCATACTGTCGTTTTTCTGCATCCAGCACTAACTTCCGTCACTAATCTAAATTTGATCCTCAACGCACCTAAAGCAAAATAACTTCAATTACTAAATCACTCTGATGCTATATATTAAATGTTCTTTCTTTCAGCATTTATCAGAATGTCATTTACAAGTTTTTGCATTTTAATAGTTTACTACGCTTCCAGAAAGTCATTTGCACTATTTGGGAAGATATATATTGTGAACATCTGAAAAATAACGAAAATAGCAAATAAAGCTTTTTTTAAAAAAATCTATTTGACTTTCCCATGGTCGGTGAAACTATTTTGGGATAATAAAGATTGCCAAAACTTTTATCAGTTGTTCGTTTCAGTGAATAAAACAGCTCTTCGGGCCGTTTCAGTAAATAAAACAGTTCTACGGGTCGTTTTAGTGAATAAAACAGTTCTACGGGCTGTTTCAGTGAATAAAACAGTTCTACGGGCCGTTTGAGTGAATAAAACAGTTCTACGGGCTGTTTCAGTGAATAAAACAGTTCTACAGGCCGTATGAAGTGGTGAGACTGACCCTCGCTAAGGGTGCTGGTAGATGGGGGGGGGGGCCGCAAAAAAGACCATTAAAGAACAAGATTTAAGTGTCAGATTAGTACTATCTGCTGTGTAAATAAAAAATAATTTAAAAAGCCTTCAGTGGCTGATTAAAAAATTGCGGAATTTGTTAGTTACTGTGTCTATAGACAGCTAGTAACTGTACTTCTCCTTGCTGGCGGGTAGTGGGAAGGACGGGATAACTTTTTACATACAAGGATATGAAATTTGCTAAATCTGTGTAAGAAAAAATTGTAAAGTTTTTCCGCGGGGGAGGTAATCATCGAGAGAATGAAAATTTAACGAAAATGTAGCACGTAGTGGCTGGGCGTAACCATGGCAGTACTATCAGGGGCGCAGGATCGTCTCGGTACGGTTTTGATAAACTATTCTTTCAGCATATTTCCAAAAACGAGGAAAGGGTGTTGCGCATTTATAGAACACCTTCTGAAGTAATATATTCTAATTTTAAAATAGATCGATCACAGATTCTTGAAATGCGTAGATTTAGGATGAATATACATTGAGAAAAAAATAGCTTTGGTCATTATATATTATATTTTTATTACTTTTAACATTCATCAATACATTATTTAAATGTTTATTAATATCTGACAAATTTTATTGAACTTTAATTGTTTTACCACCTTTTCAGCAAATCAAGGTACATTTGCAGTTCTTGGGAGAGCATACGCCGTAAGCATTTGAAATTGGAAGATAATAAAAAAAGAGCAAATAAAGTTAAAAAAAATCTACTATTACCGATAATGGACATATGCATCAACATATTGATTACAATTCCACGTGTACGGAATAAGCAGATGAATTTCTTTATCTCTGAAATTGAACATCTAGATGTACCTAAAAGTATTGCAAGGGTTTCAGGAGCTAAATTAGCAATGGATAATAATTCTAAATAAAAAATGCAATCACGCTTAACAAGCTGATCGAGTTAATTGATTCGAGCGATTGACGGTTTGTGTGGATAAGGTCAACTTTGAATGAATCCGTATAATCGACTTTCTCATATGATAACGCCAGATAATCTAGGCGAAATTCGGAAATCATTAAAAAAGGGCGGGTATTAAATATCGTTTCATTATACAATTACGGAGTAAGTCAGGATAGTTCAATTAAAGTTATTTAACTTTTGCACCAGGTCGACGAAGCTTTTGTCAAATAAATGGAATAGTCGAATTATTATCACAGTAAAAAAAAATAAAGTTGCCCATTTTTGTTAATATAATATTTCCATACACATATAGTAATTTAGAGAGTAGATTTAAAATGAGCAAGAATGTGAGTAAAACATACATTATTGAAATGTATATGTGAGGAAGAAAGTGACGTACTAATTACTCGCAGGAGAGATACGGAAAATAAGAAAACGCAACAAAAGCTGAACCGAAACTCAATTTAATTTCAACATGCTTAATGTGGGAGATTTATTGTTAAACTCTTTTTCTGTTTCCTTTCGAAGCTCAACTAACATTTTAAAAAATGCACATACAGTTGATTTTTTGTATTTCTTCTAGACAGTTCGCATGTAAATTCTTTCAATATGCAACTACTCTACGAGGAATAAAAGCTTTGTTAAATGTACGAAAGAGAGGAACTTCAGAAAGAGCGGGATTGAGGACCAAAATGAGTCACTCACTTTCCGTCCCTCCTTCTAAATCCTCGACACATTTCGTTTCTTGTGCCCCATATCCTGTGGGATCGTGAGTCACTGACTCTTCGTTTTATAAGTCCACCTCACCAACCATGCTTGCCTGTCAATTGCTTTGCTGTGCTGACTGTCTTTCCCCACATCATTTGGGGACAGGGGGACGAACAGAGGAATTTCAAATTATATTTCTATTGAAAGAATGTATTTTATTTATTATTGAATGTGAGATTTTACAGTCAAATGCTTCACCGTTTGTTTGTTATATACATATCTTATCCGCTCAAGATGTTTATTAATTTTGTGTGAGAAATTATTAAAGTTATAACTTATTTTAACTTAACTTGCTTACTTTACAAGATTTATTTTAATAAATTCAGTAAAGAAAGCAGAGGTTTCTTATTATAATTATTACAATTTTATTTTTGCAAGCGTTTTTATAATTGAACTATTATTACAGTTTAATATCAAACTAGCTACGTGACCCGGCGTTGCACGGGCTATCTCAAATAATGCGTCATTCCTTGACGGAGAGAAAAAGTGAGGTCATGTGACACATGCCCAACATTCTCTCCTAAATAAATAAGGAGAAAAGAGCGGTTCAATCATTCCGTCCGCGTAAAGGCTTCAAAATATACTTTCAAAAAATCGCAAAAATAATCTTTATTTTGTAAAATTACGATTCCGGAATTATTTTTTGCCTGACTTTAGTACGGAAGGAATGAGATAACACAGCGTTGATCGGAATCCGTATTTTTTCATATGCCCGCCTCCAGTTTATATGCACATGAAGCAAGATGCACTGAGTACATGAAATCTAAAAGTGAAACCTCATAGAAAACAATAGTTTTAGTAAAAACCCTATATGAGCGATTTAATTTTCCCTCTTTCTTTATATCAATTACCAAAACCCACACAAAACTCTATCCACATTGACTTGTTGCATTGTTCAGGTTTCCATATTGCAACAATACATTTTTTTATTTCTGTCAGCGTCACTTTTTTATTGTTGTTGTAACAATATTTTTTAAAGTAAACGACTTCAACAATAAAATAAATTCTGAATTTGGCTGTAACAATGAAAAGTATTGTTATAAAGTATCCGAAACAATGAAAAGTATTGTTGTAAATTAGTTTTTAATTAATATCTTTTTCACTAATTAAAATTTCGATATTTAAATGGCCGAAATGGATTCCTTGAATTATTCCCCATCTTTTGGTACTTTCCGCGCGCTTCTGCATTCGGCGGTTCGTGAGAAGATAGAAGGACATACATACATACATACGTTTGTTTACCTTCGAATTTTAATAGAGTAGATATATATAATATCAAATGTTTTTATAATTATTATTAAAATGATATTATAATTATGAAATTGTATTAAAGAATAATAATAAAGGTAAAAAAAAAAGGAAACTGGAAAATATATTTCAGTTTATAAATGAAAGACATTTTCTGATAGCGCATTGTTTATAAATTTAATATTTTATCAATTAATTTTTGAAGACCACCCAACGTAAAAATTCACTTATAATACTTCTTAATATATTTCAATGTTGTGAGTAACCAGCTGAATAAGATTTTTTTTAAAATTTCCAGCCTAAAGGACTATCTAAAATCCTTTCAATTGTCTCGGCATAGTCATAATTTTAATAATAATAATAATATTTTCGAAAAAATGACACAATATATATGATCATTGTTTATCCCAAATTTATATCAAATAAGACTATCAATTCAATTTCCAGATAGGCTTATCAAGTTCAGTTCGAGATGTCTTTCTGGAGGCTGAACTCCATCAGTTGGACCTTAAAAAAATCCAAACATTTAATACCATTTGAAGACTAATATCGAAAGAAACGTATACCAGACATCTTAGTAGCAGAAAGAACCAATATTTTTTTTCTCTCTTCATCCTTCTCCACGACTCGGAATCCAATACATCAGATATCATTTCTCACTCTGATACCCAATTGCAGAGGAGAAAAGGATCCATTTAGGACACAAATACTAGGAAGGGCCGGACCACGTCACCCGAAATGCGTGTCATGGCTGCAATTAATTGTCACTCACTGCAACCGGCCGCCTGAGGACATTTTACTCCAAATACGTGACTGGGAACAAAGGCAGGGCTAGATCATCATTGGATACAGGCAATCGATTGCCATCCCCCCCTGTCAGCCCCACAGAGCTATCTACTTTAGGGTAGCTGCTGGATGGAGAAAGGGGGGGGGGGGGTCTGGCACAGAGAATAGGCTGGCCACACCACCAAGCACCTATCTAAGTTAAGTGCTGTTCAAGCTGACATCAGGATATTGACCAGAGGGAGGCTTGCGAGGGTGGGAATGGAAGCTCTGTCTATCGGAGGTTAGCCCGTAGCTCAGGAATGGGGGATTTGTTAGTCATTGAACGGTATTCCCTGGTCGCAGGACGGAAAAGGAACTGCTACATTTGGCACATCATCGCTGGGATGGAAGCTATTATTACTTCTAAGGGCTTCAGACTGGGGCAGTGAAATTCTCCCATTTGGAGAGTAAATAAATCCCTGTGCTTTTGAAAAATTTTGGTTACGGGTATTGGCAGTGTGGTTGAATGGAATTCATAAATGAACTGTTTGTGGTTCAGAGAGATAATTTAATTGTAATCAGCATTTTCTGTATGGGATTACGCGTGTTTTTGTTTATTGACATATGTGTGTTTATGCGCATAATGTATCAACAATTTTTATTACCTCTCTAATAGCAACATCTGTTCCGAAAATTGGATTCAAAATCTTGATTTATTATTTAAGCTTTATTTATAAACTTTTACTAATAAACTAATACGTATAGGATGTAGTAATCGCCACAACGATATTCCTTATCTTGCAATAAACAACCCATAGATTATTTAAACAATTTGCGTGACATTTATTTTTTACTAGCTATAGGCAAGATGAGCGATTTTTTTTTCGGTATTACTTATTCATACCTCTGACACGTAATTGTGCAGTTTGGATTCACTTACACCAACATTTAACGCATTTTCTTTTACAAATTCGGTTAAGATGGGGCAAGTTATATTAGGTTAAGATAAATCTTCACTCACGATTCCTTTCCAGATGAAAGAAAAAAATCATGACCCCTCTCCCTACCTATGCAACTCCATGTGAGACCAAAAGCCGTTTTATTAAAAGTCCTGATTTTAAAAATTTTAGAAAGCTACAAATGGCGCCTTTTCCTTTATCTTATCGTTACCAAATTATGGAAAAGATATTATATAAAATAGTACACAAAATTACTACGCATATTTTTCATTTTAATTAAATTTCCACATTATATGAAGATATGCTTTGTAATTTTTTTGTATCGCGTAAAAAATAATTTACTCCAAGTAAGACACAAAATGTCTACTCATAATTTCCTTTCTATTTAAATCTTTACATTTTACGCAAATATTTTTTATAATTTTTTTCTGTGTCTTATGCATAAGGTTGAAACGTATGCTCATGTATTTTTTATAAATGAAATCGATGCACAATGAATCCTATTTTATTTCTTTATAGTATAAAAATTGCTTCTTTGAATAGATTTGGGGAAAGTATTCATTCTGTGGCGGCCGTGAGAGGGCGTGTGCTTCTGCAGGAGTCTAAGTGAAGTGATGTTCGCAAAACCTGATATTTCAGTTCCTCCGAACCTTACCTTTCTGCAGTTCAGGTTTCAGGCTCTGCTGGCTTTTCCAGTTTCAATTGCCGCTGAGAGTGCCAATTTCTGCTGAAGTTTCCATTTCGCTGTTCCAAGCTGTCCAGGGAGATGCTTCAAATTTTGATCCAATTAGAATAAGCCTATCTGTTCGATAAAAGCTGTCATCGAACTGTGTTTTCTGTAACAACAATTACCTTGTTCTTTTCATGTTGTTTCACTTTTTCTACTATTGTAGGAATACTTGTATGTACTATTAAATGCTTATTTGTACGCACTATTAGAGGAATATTTGCATGTACTATTAGAGGAATATTTGCATGCACTATTAGAGGAATATTTGTATGTACTATTAGAGGAATATTTGTATGTACTATTAGAGGAATATTTGTATGTACTATTAAAGGAATATTTGTATGCACTCTTAGAGGAATATTTGTATGTACTATTA
>BGPR01000071.1:355172-381439 GCA_013235015.1 Araneus ventricosus
ATGCACTCTTAGAGGAATATTTGTATGTACTATTAGAGGAATATTTGTATGTACTATTAGAGGAATATTTGTTACACATCATCGTCTATTGATTTGCGACGATGTGTAGATGGTAATAATTCTTATGGAATGTGACTGAAATGCCCACTAAGTGTTAGACTCGGCAAAAAATTCCAAATGGTTCAATTGCGCCTCTAGAATTTATGGCGTGAAGTTTCTTGTTTATGTCATTAGTCATTATGCATTTTTCCTTTTGTTATTTTTTTGTTCACTTTCCTGTAGAAAAGGGTACATGAATGGTGCGGGGCTGAGTTACTTCCACTCCGATGACTGGATATATATTCTGCTGGAGGGGTTGGGCTGTGGCCGTTGATGGCTATTAGGATTCTACTCTCAGTTCCAGATCACTGTCGTGACGATCTTCATTCAGATTACTCTGGATGTTACGGCAGGACGGGGGTAGCTCACTGTTGGTTCGTGTAGCAATGGATTAATTAATGATTTAAAGTTGAATTGCCTCCCTCCGATGACGGGAAGTACCTCCTGGAGAGGCCGCCTTTATTAATGTTTATATCAGTTTTTTCTAGCAAGGAACATCGGTAGCTAACTGTTAGTCTCGGAGATTAAGGACCCAGAGTCCACGCGCTCCGTCTAAATCCAATCATCCCTGGTATGGCGAGGCCGGTGATGGCCATTACGACTTCGACTTTCCCCCTCAGTTCCAGTGTTGATGTCGTGATGACTTTCAATTAGACTTCATTCGGATGATAATACAAGGCGGGGGTGTCTCCTTTGTGTGGAATGATTTGAAAAAAAAACGTGATTTTTGTTTTGTTTGCCAAATTGTTTTTTTTCACGGTAAGTGAAGAAGCTTGAGCGTCTTTCAAGGAAGAGATTCTGTTACGAAAAAAGAATTTAAATATATTGCAGAAAATGGAAATAATGAACTGTGGTCAGTTAGTTGACGACGATGTCACCCTCCCCTCTTTTTCAAACCACATTGCCATTTACCACATCACCATATGTGGTAAGGCATTTACCAAACCACATATTTAAAGCATGATAAATCTTCAGTGAAATAGGGTCTTGAACCCATGACATTCCGAACCAGAAATTGCGTCGTGGGACAACCACGGCTCTGTGAATCACATTAAAAAAAATTTTAAGCATATTCATATAATGAATTGACTCATAATTTCTTAATTGCCAATAATTTGGCAATTGCCATAAATTACCTTTTTACGAACTTCTAATTTTAGCTAAATAATTCAAGACTTAACACAAGGCATGTATACAATTACGAAAATAATTGATATCTTGTTCAAGTTAAAGAAATGATTACGCAAATAAAGATAGAAATAAATCAACACTTAATAAAAATTTGAAACGAAGATTTAAAGAGAAAAATAGGAATATAAAGAGTAAAGGGGTATAAATGCTTGAAAAGGGGCTTGAGATTTAATGTAAGTGATAAAATGTAATAACAACATGAATAATTATTTCTTTTTTATTAAAGAACCTCGAAGTAGGTATGAATAATACCCTGTCCATTGGTCCCGTTTCAGAATAAACTGTGTCAATTTATGACCTTGCAATAACATAATCGTTTAAATTAAATGTAATTTTATAGATAAATTTATGATATTCAACTCTAGTTGAATTGAGTTTCTAAATTAATAGCAAAATATAAGACAAAAATAACATGAAATAAAAAAAAAACATAAAATATTTTGTTCTATTTCTTAGTTTTAGAATTTGGTTTTACTCAGCATGTATTTCATTTTTGATTCTGGAGAATAGAGAACATTTCCTTCTTCAGTTTAAAATATTTCAAACACATATTTTAATGTCCCAACATGGTGTTATCTGGATAGATGGTTACTTCAAAAATACAAAAACAATAAAGACTTGTAATAAGGGAGTATCTGGCAAGCTGACGCTTAGGGGAAATAACGACCCATTTCTATTTTTAATAGATTTAATTTGCTATTTTAAAGAGCTGTAAAAAGAATAGTAAAAAATGTAGTTATAGCAAAATTAGTAGAATGAATAGATTATATCAAATCAGCGGAAGCATTCTTCCGTTGACTTTCTGGTATATTTACACAAGACAGTGCATTTTGTGTTTAGCTTCATAATATAATTATGAGAATTGAATATGCACTTTTGATGTGTGTTGGACTTTATCAAAGTCCAACACACACAAGTAAATTTTGGACTTTATCAAAGTCCAAAATTTGATATCAATCTACAATTTCTGTGTCAAGACCACGTACCAAATTTTATTAATCTTGTTTGCTGTGTTTTTGAGTTATAGTATACACATATGCAAGGAAAAAAGTATAGTATTCACAAGTATAGTATTCACATATACGAGGAAAGACCAAACAGCTTTGGCTCGCTTATCATCCGGTCACTTAAAAACTCTCAGATTCTCTCGTGGTGATAAGAAGTTCAATATCTACACGAAGTGCAACATGATTGAGGCCACTCCGCAACATCTACTTGACTGTGTTGCCTTGGTGCATGATGACCTGCTTAAGCGACCAGATTTCGTGTTGGAAGTGATGAAGGCGAACGATCTCATGGATTTGATCTGATTCAGATCAGAAGGATTAGAAAGAAGAAGAAGACATACACACAGTCAGACGAGCAAACAAACAGTCTACACAATTTGACGGATGAAGTCCAAAGTTAGACAAGGATCAAATTTTAGTGTAAAGATCATATACTGAAATTCACCCTTCTAGCTTGTTACGCTCTTGAGATATGGTGTTATTATACGCATGAATATGGAAATCGACAGATAGTAAATGCGTTGACGGATTGGGTATAGAACTTGATATAGATTTACAATTTTTTATATTACTTTAGGGTAATTTTAATTTACATTATTGCTATATTGGCTGTTTAAGTGATAATTGGTTGTTATACTTATTGTACTTCGGACTAGTCCTTCGGTCCTTTTTGTGAGATGTGAGGACCTTGGGTGCTCTCATATTGGGCTGGCTGCTTCTCAGCGGCCTCTCTTGCCATCCACATGGTTTCGGCTAGAGTCTGCATGTTTGCATGCTAGACATGTATATATACAGGGTGGCCATATATAATTAGACCCATTTCAAAAATTAATAATAAACTAATATTGTTATAACTACGTTTTTTTTAAATGAGAGGGCAAATTAAAAGAAGTTTTTTTTCCAGATAGGTGGCGTACCATTACGGCATTCTAAATTTGCTACAGCGAGAGATTTTCATACGCAACGGCTACCGAACAGCAGAAGCCGATGAGTGTTTTCTGGTTTACTTTTTTAGTTTTTCTTGAATATCTCAAAAACTGAATAGTTTTCCGATAATTAAAGAGCGTAAAATTTCCTACAAATACATGCTTTTTTTCTTCTAGCTGTAATAGTTTTGCAGATAATGGCTCTCAAAAATGGGAGATGTCCAATTATTTACGACCACCCAGACCGCGGCACGTTACTTAACTGAAAAAAACTTTTTTAAATGCGTTCTCATTTTTTTAAGAAAACGTTGTTATAAAATTTTAGTTTTTTTTTTTACTAATTTTTGAAATGGGTCCAATATTGATCTACAATTTCGATAATAAAAACAATAAGTCACATTTCCTACCTCTAGTTGACAAAGCGAAGTGATGTCCGGTTTCAACTTCACCGTCAGCATTCCGTCTTCTGGCCCGTAAATAAGTTTGTTTGTTACTCAGTCGAGGCCAAACACGATGCCCGATTTTCTTCAAATCTGGAATGAATGTTCCTTGATGTCATTAAAAACGACTATAAGAATTTTTATTTTTTGATTCCGCTACAAGATGGTGGCATTTTAAAGGTTTCGATGTTTGGCGAATCATTGGTGAATTTGGCACAATTAAAACATTTGAGGCATTTTTTGTAATAGCGAGATATTTAATTTTTGTTAATATTGACAAAAGCATACATTTAAGTGTAATTATGTTGATGCTGATAACAGCAGGCATTTAAGGGTAGTTTTGTGAGCACTGATAAAAGCGAAGACTTTTATAGGTAATTCGCATTTGAAAAAAAAAATGGCTAAGACTTGAAAGAAGTGAAGATCTTAGCAATCTCTCAATTTTTTGAAATTTCAAAGAGGAAGAAAATTTTGACTTTTTCACAACCAATAATATATAATTCTGATTTTTTCCCCACGTCTGGTAGGAACTTACATTTATATCAGATGTTAAAAAAAATTCAAGAATATCCATTATTGGTTGCGAAAAAGTGAGAATTAATATAATTGAGATAGGTAGTGTTGCTTATTAAGTGACGAATTACTTCTCAAGCATAGATTTCACTGTATGATGGGTTTCTGAAATGATCAGGTGGATGACCACAGTGTGGTGATTAAGCTCATACTCAAATTCCTTGCCCACCAAAATTACTATTGGCACACGATAATATGGTATTTTCTTTCATCACTTTCAGTTTTTTTAATTCTTTTTAATCATATCTTTCGACAACAGTTTATATTTTGTTTGGATGAGATGTAGTGAATTGTATTTTTTGATAAACAAAAAATCCGCAGTCTTGCCTCAGAAATGCTTCTGAAAATAAACAAAGTGTATCTTTTTAAGGCTTATCACGTGAGCCTTATCGTGTCCTTTTACCTTCGCTCCCTCTCCAAAGGTCGAGATTATGACTGAAGTGGATTTCGATTTTGGGGTTTATTCGCGCATGAGCCAAATTTAGCTATGCTGCGTCAAACGTATTATACGACTGAAGTGAGTTCACGATGAAGAGAAAGAACATTATTTTTGTTTCTTGCAAGAAAATAAAAATCAATGTTAGTATTATGAAACTAGTTTTCGGAAAAATTAAAAAGGTAAATACATTAAAATGTGCGAGTTTTTAACTCTTAAAAGCCCAACTTTTTAAAAATTGATTCAAAAATGTTTTTGACTTTCATTTCTTGAATAAAACATGGAAAAAAACTTTAAACTATCCTATTTTGTTTTAAAAATGGTTTATGGCCAAAAACAGTTTGTTACCATCTGACAACACTGGACTTTATTTCAGAAAAAAATTTCCTTGATAAAATTTTATAATATTAAACACGGATGAATTTTAATAACCAATAATACGGATAAGGAATTTCGTCAACATTGTAGAATAAAATACGGTATTTTCAAACGTACAAACAACGCAAAAAAGGCACAGCCTCAAGTGAAGAGCATCAATTTATTTTTTTATCAGCACACAGGCTGTCATGTACATATTGTAAATTGATTTAATAAAATTTTCAATATGTATCCTATTGGCAACAACAGGCATTAGAGCTTCAGTCTTATTCTCAAGATTTTAGAAGACAAAATTGGGTAAGTTGCTTAAAGGAAACACTGGGCATTTAAGGGTTAAAGTACAAGCCTGTCGAGTCTAGTAAATTTTTTCACAAATTGCCTATTATATTTTCCAAATGAAAGTAAACAATTTTTTAAAAATTTGTTAGTCGAAATTGATAAATTACACAGACAGTCAGCAGGCCCTTTAAGGAATTGTTCTAATTTTACAGAAAAAAGATTACATTTTTGGTCATACAATGTTCAGAATTACAGTTTCTGTTATCTCCATTTTAAGTGATGAAGGATGTTTTTAATCGAATGTTGTGTTGATTTCTACATTTATTAATGCGGTGTGTTATTGATGTATCTAGAAATATTTAAATATTCAATAACTATTTAATTCGAAGTACTATGCCAAATTATAAAGAATATCCGCAGAAGCACTCAAACAATTGATAAATAAATTGAAATTGAGAATTATTGACAACATATCAAACAATGTAAAACAATTTTAATGGTTTCATTCAGGATAAAAATATCGCCGATTTTTACAAGAAAGGGGAAAAAAACTTAAATTTTTAGATTGAATTTAATTTCTGCAAATGAAAAATAAAAATTGAAGAAATATGCTTAAAATTTATAGTAGTCAACATTCTCAACACACAGTATTCAATTAACACTTCGAAAGTTTCTGAAGTCCAAAATATTTGCAATCATCTGGGGCAAAGAGCGGTTATTCTGAAATTTGGATTTATCAGTAAATATGTTTTTTTAAACCTGTTGATTCATCTGAGCTTATATATACACTAAAGATATATATAATCAACAATGTAAAAAAGAAGACATTTACGCTATGAAGTAGAAAGTTCTGAAAATTATCGGCAATACAAATAATTAAGTTTCTAAAGTATGATATGTGAATAAGAGATATCCTATGCGATGCAGGGATATTGACTAGTTCTCCTTGAGTATTGAAATAAATATATGCTTATGTTATACACATAAAATGTACCGCACTAATTAAATTTTGGAATTCATCGAACAGCATAAAAGAGAAATAAAGACGTGACGTAATAGCGAAGCGTAGGACAATAGCATAGTAGGATATGAACATAACATTACTCGCGGTTTAATTTAGTTTAATTATATTAACGTCCCGTTTTGAAGCGACACAAGGGCTGTTTTGGGACAGTCCTCGTAATTTTGAACCTCGATCAGAAAACAAACACTACTCGTAGAGTGATTTCATTAATCCGCGAGTAATCCTTGCTCAGCGCTTATAGGAAGTATCGATAGATATTTCGATACTTATAGGAAGTAGCGATGACTTCCTTTAAAATGGAAACTTCACGAATTTTTAATATTTTGTGGCTTGTAATGTTATAGCTTCTAAGACGTAAATATCGGAGGATAAGAACATTTCTACCGAAAAAAAATGGATTAATACTGAACGCATTTGGAAGAATAAGGAAAGAAATAATTTATGGTAATGGTGGGGGAATAGCTAAACTGTTAAAAAATTAAATTTTTCAGAAATAAAGAAAACCCACGTTTACACCAGTAGAAAACTATTAACAAAATAAAAAAGCTCGTTAATGAAGGCATTAACACATATTTATTAAAAAGAACTTTATCATCTAGGTAGCTGTTTCCTAACTCGAAATGCTATCTCTTCTCGTTGTATTGAACTAACAGTGTGAAACGTAATAATTATAATAACGAATCATCATAAACCTGAAATACACAGAAGATAAAATACGATTAAATAAATAGCAGACTAAATTGAGCACCTGACCCCAGGAACCTTTTTCACAAATTATTATTAAATAAATTATGCATAATCTATTTAACAAAATTTTTAAAGAACTAGGCTGAACTATTAGAAAACATATCATCAGATTAATGTACTATTAGGAAAATAATTATTTTGGACCTAATTCATTTTACATTATTGTATCTGCAAAAGTTCACTAATCGGTGATATTAGATTGATTCAGAATTTTTTTTATCGTCCAATGTTGGAGACGTATTTGAATGTAAGATATTGTAAAAAATAATTTTCTTTTTAACATAATTCTAATAGTTTAATGCAATAAAAAAGATTATTGCCTTCTTTTCTTCATTGTGAAACTTTTTCATTCGCGATCCCGGTCCGACAGAGTGGGAAAAATAACTTTTCACGATTCTAAACCTACACATATGTCGAAAACCAAAGGGAGTGGTCTCTCCTAAACTTTCTCGTATACTCCTAACACATGTGGAGAAAAAAATAAACTAAAAGGCAGTAAAACGAACAAGCGTCCCTAACGCAATGGAGGGAAAAAAAGCTTGGGAATCGGAAGCTTGAAGGCGAAAGGCGTGGGTAGAAGCGGAAAGGATTAGCGCAAGTGAATCGCGCAATTACGCAATAACTGGCGCGCGTCATTGTGCGATGAGAAAAGACAAATAGGCGACTTGAACGCCTTTTTTTCGACCGATTGAAATGAAAATTGGGCACTGATCTACAATTGGCGTTAGCAGCTCTCATAACAATTTTTATTTATCAAAACCGTTTACGAGTTATAATGTTTAGAAATATGCTATTATACAGACCGACAGACAGTCAACCCTTTGACGGATTTGGCATAAAATTTGATATGGACCTACATTCCTGAAGATAAAACTGTGTACCGAATTTTATCCATCTAGCTATTCAAGGTTTTGAGTTATAGAGTTCACATGAACGCGGACAGACAGATTTCCCTAGACGGATTTCGTCCAAAATTTGATAGAAACCTAAAAATTATGATTCAAGATCACATACCGAATTTCATCTCTGTAACTCTAATAGTTTTCGAGTTATCATGTTCACAGACAGACAGACATAATTCCAAAATTGTGTTTTTCGAACTCAGGGAGGTCTGAAACGTTGAGATTCGTCAAAATCTCGAGTTCGAATTTTTTGACGATTATAATACTTTCTCTTTGTATACTTCGTATACGAGAAAGTAAAAAGTAGTTCAATGTAGTATTAATAAATGGTAAATAAAACGAAGACTGTTTTGAAGTACTTTTGGTATTCCCGTGCAGGGCTGAATTATCAAACAGGCGAAATAGGCAAATGCCTCGGACCCTCAGCTATTGGAGTCTCAAGACTTTTTTTTGTACTTTCAATGTACTTTTGTTTTGCTTTCATTTGATCTACAAGAGCCATGTAGTAGAAACTATTTAAATTAAAATCAAGTATCATTTAACATTCAAAACATTATTCTTAGAATTTTTTTTGCTATTCGTGTTTTCAAATTCAGTTACAGATCAGTGTGGAACATTTTTTTGCAATTGGTTAATTCACTAACAAGTCTAGTGCCCTGGAAAACTTTGTATGAGGGTACTTATATTGTGTTAAAATATTTGGTAATGTTTTTACCGTTTTATTTTAAAGTATTTAAAATTTAAAATAAAAATTTTCTATACATTAGATAATGAAACCAACTCTCTTGAAGGTAACGCGCAATTAAATATTTTGTTATTTCAGTTTGTCACAATATTAGCAACTTAAAAACTGCTTATAAAGAGATGAAATTAAAATTAAAAAAATCAGGGTTGGGAAATTGGGGAGGGTAAATTGCGTTGCCTAACAATCCCTACGGGCCTCTGTTCCCATGTCACACAATTAATTTAAGCGACCCCAATTTTAATCCCGCGTTATATATTAAAAAGTCCTGCCTTTTATAAACAATTCCAAAATGACCGAACAAAAATACATACGTTTAAACTAAGAACTGAAATACTCTCAAATTGTGTTGCAATTCTTCTACCCCTTCTCCACAAATAAATAACCGACTGACATTTCCATTTCATTGTAATTAATAAATTATGTGCCAAAAACATTATTTACGACACTTCTTAAGACATCAAGCATTGCTTTATATAATGGAGGGAAAATGTTCAATGAAATCATTTAAATCTCAAATACATTTGCGTGAAGTCCATTTCAGTTATCGGCCTGTTTCCTTTCCACAAGTGGCACTTCTATCCATTTTGGCGACAACAGTCAATAAAATCCTCCACAAAACCACTATAAGTCCTTTAAAATTGTTTCACCATCACTTACATCGTTTTGATTTCGAATCCGACCCTTCGTGCAGGGAATGGTAAACAGTTTCTCCACTCTTCATACTCCGTCTCATTTATTATTCATGTATATGTCCTTCTGAATGAAGCCCTCGCTTGGCGATAGTTGATGCAATTTCTTCGCCATCCTGTCGCCAGCAACCCTGTGGAAACGTAAATACATCCTCAGGGCATGTATACGTCGGGAAGCATCTCTTGTAGTAACCTTCCCTGGAACCATCACAGACAATGGAGCCGAAATTGGAATAAACACCCGATTATATACAGAGATTAATCGGCGATATGTATTTCGAGGGCAAAATTGCTGATCAGGGAGATCTATTATTTTACCATCCTTTGGCGAAATGAGTTCACTTGCTGAGAAATTACAATCTATATTGAGGAAGAGGAGGAAGTGAATTCACCTCCTCTGGAGAAGTGCTTTATTTATTTTAGGGAATCAACCATGCTTAAAGAAGCGAAATACCTGGGAAACGGGAAGAGAGGGAAGAATGTGTCGCCTTGTTTTTCTGAAAGATTTTCAGACTTTCGACCCCAAGGGTCGTAGTCATGAATATACGGGTCGGAAAAATTTTAGTAGCTTTTTTTTCCTTTCGAGTTTTTTTCTTTCTTGTTACGATGAATGCTGTTGCGAGCTGTTCAATAATAGAAAAAATACATATGTGAGAGAATCATATTTCTACTTTAAAAGAATTTTTTAAAATTTGTTGAATAACTTACTAAAAAGAATTTATTTTTATTAATAATTAATTATTGTTTTATATTCTTATTTGGCTTTAAATTTTGAAGTTTTGAAAATATTTTTATGGGGTCGAGAAATTTTTTTTCCAATCTAAAAAATTATTGACGGTAAAGAATTTTAGAACACCTGTTCTCGAACACTCATTGAATTCATAATTTGTACGGTACCCAGTAAATTCCTTACATTAGCATTTTATATTACATTTAAATATTTCTATTTCTTTCTAAAGCCAAAAAGTTTTAGTCTTTCTTTTTTACCATATTCAAAATATGTTTTTTGAGAAAATTTCAGCAACCTTGCTTTCTAATAACTCTTTCGTGTGTAGCATAATTAAAAAAATACATTTATATAAATTTCAAGAATTCTAAAACTTTAAAAATACACCATAATTGCCTATATATTAAGAAATATGTAATTCCAAAAGTCAAAAATGTCAAAAAAATTGTCATTCAAGTGTAAGAAAGATGTCATTCATTCTTTTTTAGTAGTATTTTATTTTTGCAATTCTTAACAAAATTACAATAGAAGAATATAAGCCATAATTATCAAAAATGTAAAAGAATCAGAGTAGTAAGAATTTATAAACAAGACCAATCTTTTTTATATAAAATTAAGAATCTTTAAAAAAGTGAAACTGGATATAGAAAATGCGAGATGAAGCAATACAATGGTCACGTGTAAAAAAAATTTTGGAAACTTTTTAACGGTGTTATAAAGTCTCTAAACACACAAAACATATCAATTTTAAGTACGATAATGCTAAACTAATTTTCGTTAACGTGTATTTTAGTTTTTCCTTTGTACTATTAAAACAAATGAAGTTTTTACTTAATATAGACTATCTGCTCTTTGTGCGATATACACAGTGCCATGCAGATGAAAAGGAGAAGAAACTAGCAAATAAAGTGCAATTAGGGATTGGGGAGTGATGATTCAAGTACACGAAGAAAATGCAATTTATAACCTCAAGATTAAATAAAAGTAAACTCATCTGTCACGTTTCAATCGAGGCAAGAATACTGTAAATGTAACTTCTCGGTGAACCTATTAACAACTAGGAAAAACATGTTTATTTAATTTAACGCTGTACAGCAAATGACGGAGAATTAATTCCTTTTTGCCATTTCTGATCATTTATCTGACAAGGAACTATTTGAAATAGGCAGTCTTCAAACGAGAACTAACAAAAATATGGAAGTATTCAATCACCATTTTGTAAATTATGTCTCAAAAATTAATAATTTATTTTTTAAAGTGCATTTTGAATTTCTTGTATTTCATATTTTTTGTTTAATAATCACGCACAAATAAAAAATTGTTATTTATTTAATATTAAGTTCAAGTAAGCTGTATAAAAACATAAAGTTTCACCTTATTACTTTCTACTGGAAAGCTTATACAGGGTGCCCACTAAAGTCCCTTACCACTCTTTTAATTACCGAATGGCTGCAGCTATCTTCATAAGAGTGGTGTCTAGGTATGGTAAAATGACTATGCGCTACTGGATGAAACCACTTACAGCGCCACCTTGTGGAAAACGGTGGAGTTAGCGTTATTATCTCTAAAACGGTATGAAATAGAGGAAAAAAAATGAATTACAAAGTTGTAGAGCATCATTGAGTTAGTACAAAAAGACACCTTGTGGACGTAAATGCCTAGAACAGAACGCTTAAAATACGTATTTGTTTGTTCGCGATTTCCTACACTGACACGTGACAAAACATTCTTAGAAAGAAAAAAAAAACTAGTTATCTCAAGATACCTTTATTTTCGATGTTCAAACTTCTCTCCTTCAGCCACAATGCACATCTGGACCCTTGCTTGAACTTCACGTTGCACACGGTGTAGCATAGTTTCGTGACGTCACAATTTAGGAAGCCGCAAACAAACGAATGTGCATTTTAAGCGTTCTGTTTTTAGCATTCATGACCATAAGCTATCTTTTTGTACTAAATAGATGATGCTCTACAACTTTGTAATTCACTTTTTTCCTCTATCTTGTGCCGTTTTAAAGATGATAACTCTAACTCCACCGTTTTACAACAAGGTGGCGCTGTAAGTGGTTTCATCCAGTAGCGCATAGTCACTTTACCATACCTAGACATCACTCTTATGAAGATAGTTGAAGCTATTCGGTGGTTAAAAGGGTGGTAAGGGACTTTACAGGGCACCCTGTATATTTTTGTTCTTTAATTTTACTAGGGAATAAACAGCTTTTTAGTTATTTTTGTTTTTAGTTTTACTAACGTTCCGTTTTGAAACAACACAAAGGCTATTTCGGGACGGATCTCGTAATTCTGAACCGCGGCTAGATGACGAGGACGACACCTGAACTGCTTTCCTCCTCTCCAAACTTCCGCGCCACGCCAACGGGAGGACGTTTGGCCTCTAACGAATGATTTGTCGCGCAACGGTTAAACAGCAGAAAATTTTTGAAGCTTATCTCGTATATATTCATTATTAGCGATCACTTTATTTGCATTCAATGAAAATTCAGTTCAGTTTTATTTATCAGAAATAAAGGAAATTAAGGCAACATCATTCATTTTTAATTCTAAATTATGGTGATAAGCCACAATGAAAGAAGAGTTAAGTAGATAAAATTTTTCATAGTAATAATTTTTCTAGTTTTCTTATTTAATATCTTTTAAGAAGTTAGAAAGGCCATCTGGAACATACCAATATAACTCGGGAGAGGGTATTGCCTAAATCAAGATCCTTCCATTGAAAGGAGCACAAAGTTTAAGCGGGCACTTATCAAGCTTTTAGCACCATGTAGATAAATTTTTAGATATCTCAGAAAAAAAACCAAACATCTAGAAAAGCAGATTCTTTTTACAAAGAATCAATAATAGAACCTAAGATAATACCAGAGAAAGTTTAAAGAACGAAGATATCTTTCCAGAAAAAAAATACACCCTCTTTTAATGGTAGTTAATGGTAATAGAGTAGAAAGTATATTTTTACACATTTTTATTTAACTCGACTTCTTTCGCATGTACAAAGATAGAATTTTGCAACCGATTTTCTTGCTCTCTTCCTGATGCACTAGAGTTCTGAAATTTTGTACAGTTGTGTGTTCCTGATGACTATGTAATATTTTAATGTTTTCCTATTAGATAATCGATTAATTTTAATGAATTTTTTCCACATTAAAGGCGACATTTAGTAAGAAATTGAAGAAAAAAAATTTCATAATATTCATAAAAACAAATTATGAAATAAATTAAAGATTAAGATGTAGGAAATAATGAAAGTAAATAGAGTTTTTAGAGACACATTTTAATTAGTGTAATACAAGGTAAATATTTCTTATTAAAAATATAGAGGTAAAAAAAATTGTAAAAATGTGAGGTTTTTAAAACCATACGATATGGAAAACAAGCCACTATCAATATAAGAAGAAAGAAAATTCCTGAACATTTATTGAAAACTTAAAATATATTATAAATGTGATCAAAATTCAATTTACATAAAATATTTCTATCAATGCCTCACACTTTCACAATTTTGTTTTGGTCTTCATATTTTTGATAAAAATCAATTTCTTACTTTGTAGTTCATTGATTCTTAGAGTGAGTTTTCTTAAAGTTATTTTTTTAGTTAACATTTATTTACATGCCATGAGTTTCGACAAAGTTTCTAAATCATAAGAGTGGCCAAATGTCTTCCCGCTGGTGTGGTGATGAAGTTTAAAGAGGGGGTGCCAGATAAGGTTTCGTCCTCGTTATCTGGCTACGGTTCAAAATGACGGGGTTCGTCCCAAGACAGCACTCGTGTTGCTTCAAAACGGGACGTTAATATAACTAAACTACACTAAATTCGACAAAGTTTCTTTAATAAAGATAATTATCCTTGTTTATAAATATATAATGGTATGATTTTAAAATAATTTTTGGAACGTATCTGAATTTATCATAGAGTCTCTTCGTCTCAAGTGACAGATTCACACAACGCTGTAATTTTTTAGAAAACTCGAAATCGCATTATAATAGTGAATGTTATATTTAGTTATCTGTATAATAATTCTATGTCCTAGTGTTTTAGAAAGAAATTACAGAATTAATCAGTTTCTTGAAAATAAGAAGAAAGTGTCTAATGTGCACACAATTTTAAATCTCAAAACACACACTAGCCAATACCATAATTAGATCTGAAAAAAATCATTAATCTAATTTTGGTAAGCAAACACGCTTTATTTACCTTTACTAAGTAATTAACATTCATTTTTAAAATTGAAATCAAAATCTTAGATAATTACATACCACACAAGAAAGAATTTCTCTTAATTAACGAAAGAGCTAATCTTTGGCTCATCAATCGTCGAAACGTCATAAAAGACTAAAATATTTCAAGAGATTAACCAAGATTAGGAAAGGAATATTTTTATTTCGATTTAAATCAGCAAGGATCTCAAAAATTCGAAACATCTGAAATCAAAGATCCGCATCGTTATATAATTATCAAATATACAAAAGTTTATATTACGATGCCTTTAAACTCCACCAATCAGGAATCCCAAACACGAAAGCCCGCGAAAACAATCAAGAAAAAAATATTCGAAGATTCCGTAAGCGATAATTACTTAAAGAATTACTTAAACATTTAGCGAACGAGAAGGGGAGAATGCGAGCAAATTTAAACGCGTCTAGAAATTCGAATTATTTATTCATTAAATGCAAAAATTATTTATCATCCTTGGAATTCAGACGAAGTTAACACTTCCCCTAAACGAAAATTTTTCTAACCGCGATCTCCGACGAGCTTTGATACGTCGCTTTTCTTCAGCCAATCACAAATTAAGGCGAGATGTGTCGAGGGATTCGTCAATAAACTGTTCTAGGATTAAATTAAATTGGTATTTAAAGGCACATAACACCTTTCTTCGTTGTCGCGTTTATCATCCTGATGGTTAGAAACGTTGCTTTTAAATTTAATTATCCGATCTTTCGCGGATATAATCTTTGCGAGCTTGGAGGAAAGAGAGCTGGAATAAAGAAGGAACAAAAAGGAATGCCGACGACGTGATATTTCCGAGTTATTATACATTTTTGAAGCCTCCCGCGAAATTCGTATTAATTGAAGCAAAGAAGAAAAATCTTTCCTTTCCGAATCAGTTTCGCTCGTTTGTTGAGTTGAATCAGTTAAAACTCATCATCAGTCTTCCTGCGAATTCTTCTCCGCGTTTTGAAAAGTTGATTTGTTTTCTTCCGATTGTTCGAATCATCTATTCTGAATTTATAAGTAGGTTGTTCTAAAATGGGAGTAAAAAGTACAAATGGCGTTTAGTGACGGATATAATGAAAGTAGAAATGGCTAAATAATGATTAGATTATGTTGAGATATACACATCGCTTTGAAAGTACAGGAAAGCTTTTTGGGATGGACTGTACAATTTTGAACCATGGTCAGATGATGAAAGTTGCGCATGAACCGATACCTCACTCTCGAAATTTCCACACCGCACCAATATGATGAGATTCAACCTTTAGACTGCGGGTAGACGAAATCCTTAATGCTTTCTGTAAGCTGGAATTTAGATGAAAAAAAGTAAGTTCTTTCCCCCATTTTCATTTGAAAATACGATATCACTCTCTTTCGATTAGCTGTAATGTGAGATTCGTGGTAAGATCATGTTTTCGTTGGCGTCGTAGGATCGTGGGCTTGGGACTTGATTTCACAGAAGTTTCGCCGTTTGTATGGACACTGTGTACTCTAAGGGGTCTATTCGGGTACCCCCGGTTGGGATGGGAGACGTCACTTTTTCCTTTGTTAACGTGCGGAAAAAGTGACGTCTCCCAACCCAACCGGGGGTACCAGAATAGACCCATAAATCTGCTGTCGAGAGTAAAATGTCTTCACATCAATGTGGCTTAATTTAATTTAGTTAGATTGACGTCCCGTATTGAAACTACACCAGGACTATTTTGGGATTAAGTTTGTAATTTTGAGTCACGTTCAGATGACGAGGGTAATGTCTGAGCTGGCTCCCCGTTTCGAAACTTCCACTCCATACCAACGGCGGAAGTTTAACCCTCGATATATTCACGCGCACCATACCTGTATACTGGGCAAATCTTCGTAGAAGCATATTTCGAACCTGCGATCAACCCGTTCTGAAGCCAAGAATCTGCTACTGGGACACCGCAGTTGCCACTGTAGTTGCGATGTAACCAATCATAGAGAGCCACAATGGCTCTAGGAACTGGGACGTGTTGGTGTTATGTAGTTGTGATGTGAGATTTGGAATTTTAGAGAGTGGGTGCCGTCTTAGATGCCACCCGTATCATTCAAAATTACGAGATCTGTCTAAAAATAGCCCTTATGTATCTTCAAAACGGGACTCTTATCTAACTAAACTAAAGACTCACTTTTGGCTATTCTTAGAGTTGTCTATTCATGTCTTCCCTTATGAGCAATTTATCTAGTTATCACATGCGGGTATACAATGGGACATTAGAGTAAAACTATTAATAAGGTGTTTAGAGACCCCAGATTAGTTGCACATGGGTAATGAAGATTTAATGACTTATGATAGGAATGCTGCCTCTGCCTTTAGCCAGAGAGGAGGAAAAAAACATAAATTTAGCATCTGTATCGACCATAAGGAAAATGCTAGTATACTATAAGGTGAAGTACGTGATGAATACATATATATATATATATATATATATATATATATATATATATATATATAACGGAGTAAAGGAGTCGGATTAAAAGAGTATTTACAATTAATTAGGAGTAGGAAAAGGTGAAGCATGTGAAATTTGATTTCTACTAGTGGTGTTTATATTCCAAAGTATATCAAACAATTTTTATCTTACGCTAGAAAATAATTCTTAAGTTTAAATAGTAATCAATGTTGACATAACAACAAAATCTTGCGCTTGTTAATGACAAATAATCAGTTAGAAGAATATGATTTTTTTCGATAATTTGTATTTGTTATCATCCCATTTACGGCCTTAGTCGCCATCCATGGTTAAACCATGATCAGTGGTTAAATGATGGTTCTGCTCTAATAATGTGAAAGCTGACCGAAATGCGTCGCCAAATGTATACCCTAGAGGGTTGCTATTTTGTCATGGTATCTCAATTTCTCTGTTGTTGGCGATTTTTAAAATTACCCTCAGCCTTCGAGCAAAACGAATTTCTCGCCAACTGGCCAGTTAGGGTATACATCCAGCCGATCATTTCGGTCAGCATTCGCTTGTTCGTGTAAATTCCCTTTTAACCGCTGATCACGGTTTAACCATGAATGGCGAATAAGGCCGTTAATCTAACATATCTAGCGAAGTCCAAAAGTTAAAGACTCATTTTAAAGAGAAATTGTGTCATCCTCTATTGGTCAAAGCGATCTTTGAGCACCTAGATAGCATACAAGGTAGAAATCTGACTTAGCTCCAATATACAGGCGTCTTTTAGTTTTTCTGAAAGGATTTCAGAAATAATTGGCCCACGTTTGTTTTTCATTTTCATTCCTCTTTTATAAGTTTCAGTGCAAAAAGTCAAATACTTTCTTTTCTTTTGACTTTAACCCTTTGACTACGGGTTTTTTAAAAAAAAAAATATCCATTTTTCTATACGAATGAAGGTAATAGGCTCCATATTAGTCAAATGAATGATTTAGAGGATTTTATGGCTGTGCGGCGACCGTAAGAGGGCGTTTCCTTCTAAGAGAGTTAAAGTGAAGTGATGTCTTCGAATCAAGATATTTAAGCTTCTCCTAACCAGGCAGTATGCGCAGTTCATTTCAAGTTTTAGTTGTCAACTGGCAGTGCCAGCTTCAGTCGCTACTGATGTTCCAGTCCCTAGTTCCCTGCAGCTGCTGAGGTTTTTTTTATCACGCAGTTCTAAACAGTCCGGAGAAATGTGTCTAATACCGTTTTATTTAGAATCACTCGTCTTTTGGAATGATCCGGGTAGCTGCATTGAATTGTGTCATCAGAGGCACTGACCATCTTGTTCTTTCAATGTTGTTTTACTGTTACGTTTTATTAAAGTTGTATTTGTTTTCCATCATAGCCTGTTAATTTATGGAGTCATAAGGATGGTAACAGCGGAAACATAATACCAAAAAACATTACATTTTTATGCAGGAAAACATAATTATTATTAGTTATTGGGAAAAGTTATTTGTGTATTTATAATATTTCATCAATACTAATCCAAAAAATATTTATTGCTTACTAATAGATCAAAACTATCAAACATACATGCACAGGAGAAAAGTCTTCAGTAAACAATGGCTTGAGGGAAAGCAGGCTGTGCCATCGAGGTAACTAAAGATGAAAAGTGCACAATTGTTCTTGTTCTACAACTGGGACATATTTACAATGAGTTTCAAAGTAATTTTCATCCCAATAAGAATTTTAAAATGTGATTGGAACGCATATATCCCGTTAATAGTCAAAGGGTTAACATTCTTTCTTACTTACCTCTTTTTCGTACCTTTCTTACGAACCATCACTTTCACGCGTCATTTCAACACACGCATTAAACTACAGACAGAAATTTCTTGGAATAACACCGTAAGTCATATTTCTTCTATCAAGATCATTGCGTTTTCCCCTTTTGGTGTTCACGTGGATACGGACGGAATGACAGACAAATAACTGACGGATTTTTTTCCATAGTTTTGATGTCAAGCCATGTACCAAATTTCATCTTTCTAGCTTCTTGTATTTTTGAGTTAATGTGTCCACAGACAAAATTCAAAAACGGATTTTTTCGGACTTAGGGATGTCTAAAACTTGAAGAATGATCAAGATGTGGAAATCGAATTTTCTGACGATTATATTATTTTCGCATTTGAAATGCTTAACTTTTAGAACAAAAGAGTTTAGCATTGTACATTTCATGAAACTTCATAAAAACTATCTATTGCGATATTTCACACAGAGCACTGCTTCGAAAACGTCCGTGTCTTTTCCTTCATAACGATAAAATGTTTCTAAGCTAACTTTTTTAAATAAGCTGCGTGATATGGCAATTATCCGTGCAATATTTTTTTTAAAATATTAATTTTGCCATTTGCATAAGGATAACTTTTAATTCTCTTAATATTTACAATCTAGAAGTTTTCGAAATATGCATAAAAATGATCGTGATTTGTTAAAAGTTGTACTTATTTAGATTCGTATTTCCTAATATATTTTATACTTATCTTGAATTGGAGTATCCAAAGCCATCTGTCGTCATTTCTATAAACTTTTGTGATGAATGTCTAATAGAAGACAATTTTTAACTGGAATCCTAAAATTTTATCCAATCGCCTCCTCTTTTTCAGATGAAAGTATTCTGTGGATATATACAGGGTGTTTTTTTAACTGACATTGTTCAGAGCCATTTGTAGTTTGATCTATTAGCTGAAATGCCCCCAAATGTGGTAGAGGTACTAATGAAGACATGAGGGAAAAGATACCGTGAAAAAAATTAGCTCCGAATTTTCTATATTAAGGCGGTTTTGCATTGAAATTTCTTCTTTGTTATTCATTTGTCTAATTCTCAGTTATGTAGACTACAACAGTGCCATATTTCCTCCTATCGGCAAATTTCCGAACTAATTTTTTTCACAGAATATTTTTCCCATGCCGTCATTTGTCTCTCTACCAAATTTTGGGGCACTTCAGCTGATAGATCGAGCTACAGATAGCTCTGAGTAGTGACAGTTTAGAAAAAACACCCTGTGTTTACTAAAAAAACAAAAAGCACTCATAAATGATAAAATATTTCAATTTAATTCTATTATTTGGAACATTTTACCAAAACATTTTAAATCGACAGAGCATTTGTAATTTTTCTTGCTTTCAAATATTGAACGATTCAACATAGAAAAAATAGTAACAAAATTTTTACCAGTATTACTGAGCGCTAAATAAAGCAGTCACGACTCCTAGTTTAAGAACCACTGCAAATCTTATAAAACATACTATTCATTATAAAAATATTAGTAAAATGACTCAAATTATTTATTGTAATTTGATTCATTTTACGATTACTTCATTCTTTGAATAGCTCTTCTTCTTCAACTTACAAGAAGACTGTAATTTATGGAGAAGTTGTTCAGAAACTAAAATGATGTGTTTTATTTCTCTTGTCTATTATTTTTTATTTAATGCTCCGTAAGAGATTTTTTCTCCAACTGAAAATTTTTTAAAATCAAATCATGCCACAATCGATTTCGAAATTTCATAAATTTTCTCGAAAATATTTGCATTAAAGGGAAATCAGAAAACAAATTTAAGATGTATGTCAGCACTTTATAAATTTTCAAATGAGTTTCACCTAAGCTTTTTGAAGTTAAATGATGTAGAATAATAGCTAGTTAATATAAAAAACATCCGTCTACCTGTAGAAAGATCCTTTTGACGTTAACTTATGTCCCTCCTTATGGGGTGTCGGGAAAGGAAAAATTCATGGAAATGACGCTTTTCGTGGTAAAGTTAAACGCTTATAACTTCGCAACCAAATAATATAGAGAGTTGGTTTTAGATTCATTTAACAGAGAAAGGTGGGCATTAAAGATTGTAAAAGGAATTTGAGAATTTGGAATTACGGTTTAGTCACAGTCGAATTGCAATGTTGTTGAAAATCACGAAGAATTTTGATGACGTCACAGCGACCGGTGCGCGCGCACGCAGTGACCAACCTAGCTTTCCGTGCTTTCTCATACCTAACTGTCTAGCGGCATCAGTCGCTTGTGAGCGGTATATTAACTGGATTTTCCTGTTTCGTAGAAATGTCAGAAACTTGGATGTATGAAGATAAACCCATTGCGGTTGAGGTTTTCGAGTTGAAAGCATTCATTAACAACACTTTGAAGAGCCTCACAGAAGACAGACAACACAGAGCCAGTGGTGTCGCGATCTCCAGAAATTTAAAGAGCATCGCCGCTTGCAGACCCATCGAATTCACTATTAATGACAGGACCGGACTAGAAATGGCAACAGCCGGTGACATATGTATGGTTGATGTCACTCTAAATGGGCAGTCGCGTTTCATATTAGCATCTGTATACATTCACCCATCTGTTAATTCAGCTGATTTAAAACTGCTCTTATTCAGCGATCTTATGAAATACTTAGAATCAAGTTTGCTCATCGACCAAGAGTTCGATATAGATAAAGAAGTACCAATCATTATGATGGGAGACTTCAATATATACGCGAAGAGAAACGAGAAGGCATTTGATTTTCTGAAACATCATTTTAATCTCAATATGGTTTATACAAACTATCCAAGTACTTTAGGCAATTCATGCCTCGATCTTACGTTCACGCGAAACATTACACCAGAATTGTTGAATTATGTTTGCTATTTCTAGTACCATCGTCCAATTTTACATAAGATTGTTACTAACAGAAATTGTATCCAATATTAATAACATGAATAAATATATTACATTTTAAAACAAGAATTTGTTTTTCGCAAAAAAAACCCAGCCAAAATCACGAATGAGTCACATGAATTGAGAGTTGCAAAGAGCTACTCCAATCACATAATCTCAGAGTCACAAAGAGTTGCTTCAGTCACATAATCTCAGAGTCACAAAGAGTTACTTCAGTCACATAATCTCAGAGTCATAAAGAGTTGCATACAGCTACTTTAGTCACATAGAGCAACTTTAGTCACATAGAGATACTTTAGTCACATAGAGATACTTTAGTCACATAGAGATACTTTAGTCACATAGAGATACTTTAGTCACATAGAGCTACTTTAGTCATATCGAGCTACTTTAGTCACAGAAAGTCACAGTTGAGTAAGGTAAGTAAGTTTACGCCCCTCATTTCCTGCGGCCGTTTCGCAGAGACAGCCTCCCGTCGATGTTTCAGAAAAAGACAGTTAAGAGAAAAAGAAGATTAATAATAAAAAAAATCATCTCATTTTATTGTTTCGAAAAACGTAGTATCTTTTAAATGTGTTTTAATACCGATTAATTGACCATGATTATTAAATACTTGATTCCAGCTTTTTTAATTCGAGTGCGAGGATAAAAACGAAAGCAATGGAAGTAGACATAATTTAACTTCACTAATCTATTTTATCTATATTTCCAATTTTTGTGTTAATGCCGATTGATTGACCATGATTATTACCTACATGATTTCAGCCATTTTTATTCCAAGTGCGAGGATAAAAAGGAAGGCAATGGAAGTAGTCATAATTTAACTTTATCCAATCTATAATATCGATATCCAATATCTTTTTGATCGGATAACTTTTTTTATAAAGGTCCCAACCTGACGATTTACTACATGTAGTATAAAATTAAAAAGACAGAGCTGGAGAATAGAAGTTTTTCAGTTATTTATATTATTACCAAAAAAGAAACGAAATCTTAGTAATAAAACGAATAACAGAGAAAATGAACAGCATTTCTAATATATTTTTAAAAAATGACTGGGAAAATAACAATATTTTTCTAAATGTTAGTATTTTCAGAGAAAGGCTGGCTCGTTACCGATTTTTTAAAATAACTTAAACATAAAATACTAGATTCAATCTATTACATAAAGCTATTCTTTAAAATTATCGATTTTCCGGGCGGTACATTTAAAAAAAAAAATCCCTTTTCGGCAAGCTTGAAGGCAAAGGTAGATTCCTTTACGCTAATGTTACAAAAGTAATGAAATATTACATATTGATCAATACAGACATAGCCAATGACTTTGTTGTTTCTACGCATTGCAATATTTACGCTGTGATTCTGTTTTCATGACATTTAATTTTTTACTACATCAAGGTTTTATCATTCCATTTTTCATTCCAAAAGGTTATGCTAGATTTATTGGTCAGTATATTGGTCAATTTTTTATATCCCATCACATAATCATAGGAATCATAAAGAAATAAACATCCCAGCAGAGCAAATATTCCCTAGATAACATTAAGACAGCAGATCTGAAACAGTAACAAAAAATTGACACCTGACATGAATGAATAAAGAATATGGATTTAAAAATTAGTTATTTAATCTAGGTTACCATATAATTGTGTGTACATTACTTTGTTATATGCAAAAATCACATGACATGAAATATTTAAACATTACTAGAATGGGCTCATTTAGAGAACCCCCTGGTTACAGAGATAATAGTCACTAAATTCTTAACACATAACAGAATAAAAATTATTAAACATTGCGAGTTGCAAATTTAATACGTGTGTTTAAAGCATAGGATATCAATGCAGCCATTTTGAACAACAAATTTAAATCTTCATCGACAGTTAAAAGCAAATACTTCGACAGAAAATCCCAAAACAATTTTAAAGTTAATGAGATATTTTTCAATATAAAAAAGGATAAAGGGAACTCTTATATATCTGTCTTTTTTGGCTATTTTATATTAAATTTATTAAACAAATCTTGGTGCAGCCATGTTTAGTTAATTATCAAATTAAAGTAACCAGTCAAATTAACTAATTATCAAATTAACTATTAAAATTAACTGTTTGATTAATTAAATTTAACTATTTACTTAAATAAAATTAAATATTTAATTAATTGTGACGATATCTTCACTAAAACCTTTTTTATGGCTCATAGTATATGCCAGCAATCTTAATCTTGTAAATTATCTAATAATTATCTTGATTTAAATAAAAGTTATTGTATCTATGTATGTATGCTCCACATCGCGTCCTAAACCAGTGGACTGATTTCAACTAGACTTTGCACACTTTTTATTTGAAACAAGAGAAAGTTCATCTTCAACATTTCGAAGCCCAAACGTTACTTAAAATTTCAGTTATTTAAAAATTAAGCAAGGTGTTTTTCCGCGATATCTTTTGAAAACATTATCTCACGAAACTATTTTTACACCTTATTAAATTTCAAAAAATTAGCATTTCAGTGACGAAAATTTCATTTCCATACAATTTGTTTCTCTCATTTTAATATTTTTTCAAAAGTAATTTTATACAGAATTCGTAACAATATTCTTTATTGTTGAAGAACAAGAATAATACGAATATATATAAATGCCAGAATACATTCACAGAATTCTTGACGAATGCTAAAAGGAAATTTTAAAAGTAGACGATTAACAATTTATATCAGGACAAACTAATGATTGATTGATTTTCATTCTTTAAATTAATGAATAATTAACTCGTTAATTTAATTGTTTCAAAATATTCATTGAACCCTTTCTCTTACTTTAGTAATTCTTAACAAGATTTGAAGTACCTATATAACAAATAATAATTTATGGAGAAAACGGCTGTTTTTAAAAATCGTTTTTTTTTCAATTGATATTCTCATTTTAATTAAAAACGTTTCAGATCAGAAAAGGAATTTGTGTATTATAATTTTTATACGATAGTAGTTTTTTCATTAAAAAATTTAAGGCATGAAAGCATTTCAATCCGGAGCAAACCCGGTTATATCAGCTTGTTTACCTTATAATAAGTGGAAGTGATATCTTTTAGTTTACCTATATAAAACTGATGAAACTTTGAAACTGATGAAAGCTTTTCAACAAGGTGTCGCATGCATAGGTTAAAGCGTATTCTAAGTAGGGGGTAAAAATCACTTTTCAGCTCATAACTTCTAAGTAATTCTTGCTGTCAAAAAACTTTCAATATCAAAGTTTGTTATGATAAGGTGATAATTCCCTAATTGAAATTTTCTTTCTATCTTCAATCGTAACTTAGCTGCGGGGAAAAGATAAATTGGGGGGGGGGGGGGGGGGGGGGGGGGTTGAACAAGCTTTAAGCTCATAGCTTCTAAACAATTGTAGCTGCCAAAAACTTTTTAATATAAAGTTTGTTTCGTTTATTATTAATATGATGGTACTCATTGGATTGTTTTCTATCTTTGGTATAGAGCTATGGGGAGGTAGTGAAATGGGAAGGTTAGAAGAAATGGCATTTTGGCTCCTGCTTTTAAAATTTGCCTTAGCTATCAAAAAGTTTGAATACAAAAGTTGTTTATGAAGAGCCAATAATTCCTTATATTTTGGAGTTCTCATTCTATCTCTGAAATCATGCAGGGTGCCAGAATGGGGTACCAGTCACCATTTTCCACACTTTTTTAGCTGGGTTTAGTACATCTACCGGCTCGGCCGATCCTGCGGTATAGATATATCCGGCGGTTCGTCGTCAAATTACTCTAGTTATGTCCACAGATGCTTATGACCCGCGTTATGTCGTCTCTACTAATATGGGAAAGAAGACGGCTGCCTCCCTATTCTCTTTTAAGTTAGAGCTACAAAGATAGCTTGGGTGGAAGATTTAGTGTGAGAGCTTTTCTCGGGGAGGTATACATAGTTCGTATTACTTCGTTAGGGGAAGGGAGAGGAAGGGTGAACTTTTCAGGCTCATAACTTCATGATGCAGTTTATCAAAAGTTTAAATTAGAAACGTGTTTCTAAATTCTTAGATGGGCAAAATTCGCCTAATTTGAATTTTCTTTCTATTTTCAATTGTAAAGGAATTATGGAAAATGAAAATTTCCACCTGTTTCCACCTTGGGCTGGATAGTACATCCCCAATTCGACCCGGGTTACCACTATCCTTACCAACCTTATATCCCATGCTGGTTTAAATTTACCTGCGTAAAATTACTCCAGTTATAGATATTACCAAGATGCTTATGGGAAAGCGTTATACATATATATATATATATATATACCTATATAAACTTTCTATGAAAGGGTGGTTTTGGGTTCTAGGGGTCGCAGTCGTTGAAGATCTGCCAAAAAAATTTTACCGAAAGTCGTGTCATCAGGAGCCAGCTATTAGGTAGATTTTCCTATAAGATCTACCTAAAGGTGATGAAATTCCAAGATGGGTTACGGCCCCAGGACAGGGCTTTTAGTATATGTTCAATAGGGCCCCTCCACAGACATGTGCCAATTTCTAGCTATATGATTTAATGTTTTTTTTCACACCTCCATTTTAGGCCTTCATTTGGCTGGACTGTGCCGGTTCCGAGTATCCGGGATTTTAGACCAAGGTCTTCCGCAAATGGAAAAGTAAACAGAGAGGAGATGTTTTACTACGTTTACTTAGTGTATCTTGCTGAGTGTTAGACTCGGATGCTCATCTAACTCATTGTCTATGTAACTCCAAGCTTTCCAGTCATCATTC
>BGPR01000071.1:381464-404741 GCA_013235015.1 Araneus ventricosus
GTGAGTATCGCTTTTCAGCTCATAACTTCTAATCAATTTTACCTGACAAAAACTTTTAATATAAAAGTTGTTCGTTATGATAAGGTGATAATTCGCCTAATTGAATTGTTTTCTATCTTTAGTCATAACAGAGCTATGGGGAAGTGATAAAATGGGGGAGGGGTTGAAAATGGCATTTTAGCTCATAACTTTTAAAAATTTGTAGCTATCAAAAAAGTTTGAATACAAAAGTTGTTTATTATGAAGAGGCAATAATTCGCCTATTTTGATTTTTCATTCTATCTTCAATCGTAAAGGAATTATGGGAAAATGAAATATTCAGTCCTCCACCATTTCCACCCCCTTTTAGCTGGTTAGCCCATCTACAAACTCGGCCGATATTTTCACCGACCTTAAGACATATCCCTCGCCGGTTAAAATCTAATCAAAATTACTCTAGTTATCGTGTTCACAAGATAACATGGGCAAAAGCGTTATGTATATACGTCTCTACTAATAATAAGGAAAAGAACATTTCGCCCTCTATTCTCATAAGGATTAGAGCTACAAGAATGAAAGCGGGTGGAAGAGATTGCAAATGACGAGAGCTTTCCAACAAGGGGTAACATGCATAGGTTAAAACGTACTTTAAGTTAGGGGGAGAGGAGGGGAAGGTGGGAAAATCACTTTTCAGCTCATAACTTCTAAGCAATTGCAGTTATCAAAAAAGTTTAAATTGAAACATTGTTCGTTATGATAAGGCAATAATTCGCCTAATTTGAATTTTCTTTCTATTTTCAATTGTAAAGGAATTATGAGAAAATGAAAATTTCCACCCCCTTTGAGCTGGATAGCCCATCTACGAACTCGACCGAGATTTTCACTATCCTTACAACATATCCCATGCTGGTTAAATTTACATCAAAATTACTCCAGTTATCGTGTTCACAAGATAACATGGGAAAAAGCGTTATACATATAAACTTTTTAACGAAGGGTGGTTTTGGGTTCTAGGGGTCATGATCGGTGAAGATCTGCAAAAATTTTCCGAAAGTCGTGTCATGAGAACCATTGCAATAGGTAGATTTTCCTATAAGGAATCTACCTAATAACTAAAATGGGCCACCACTAATAAAGATTTGAAAGGAAGCAAATATGTTCAGGATCAAATGAACTATTTAAATTCTCTTCTATGCCCTCTTGATAGTTATTTTCATATCATGCAGCAACCAAAATGAAACAGTCTTATGACTCAGTTTTATAGAAGCGATTATGAGGAGAAAAATCTCTTTCGTGCATTGACTCCATCAATTCTTCGAAATTTGTGCGATTACTCTCTTTCGGAGGAATTGATAACAGCAGAATTTGGTCAAATAGGTACGTTTCATAAAATGCTGCTGTATGCGGGTTATTTAGTTGATTTCTACAGAAATGCTGGCGCAGTTTATTCGTCGATCACAAAAAATAAAACTAGGTCAATGATAAGCTTCGTTTAAAGGAAACACTCGCTCACTGATTGCAACATTTATTAACCACAAGTGAAAACCAAATGTAATCAGAGAAAGACTACATTTTCCCTATTTATTTAGTGCTTTAAACTGGCATAATAACATTTCAAATTAAAACTGATTTTTAGGAAATTGTAAGATTAATGCACAAAATATATTATTTAATTTTTATAAGTTATAGTCCAGAATTATTCTTTATTATTTGATATATTTACCCGTTAAATTCGTGTAAAACAATATACGAAGTTCTCATTTTGCGAAGCTAAAAGCGAAATCAACCATGTATTATAATTTTCGAAATAAAACGATAATTTTAAACGCGATTCTCATTGGATTTTGTTTTACAACTACTTATTTTCCGTACGACACTGTAATTTTCAGTGATTTGATACTGCACTGAAATGAGAACCATCAGCACTATTCTTATTTGGACTTTCTCGCAAACACAATTGGAAATTGCGTAAAAACTCGATACAACGAGTTTTGTGAACTCCTTCAATCGGAAATAAGAAATAATGGAGTTAGACTTTTTTCCCCCTTTGGATTACTGTGTACTACTTCAAAGGGTATCTCATACATGAAATTTCAATTTCCTGTAGATGAAAAATTAAAAAAATTATTCCATGTCCGGCATCCGGACAATGCCGTATATTTCAAGTGAAAAAAGACCAACAATCACACAAATTTCACTTTAAAATGGCTGTCAAAAGGTAATAAAATATTTCAGAAGTCTTTTAAATGGTAAAAAAGATTAAAAACAAGAAGTTACTTGAAAAACAAAATTGACCATCCAGCTCCATTTTCAGAAGAACGATGGTTTTCTCGAGTTGTTTTGGGAAAAAAACTAAAAAAAAAATGAAATGATTTCATCCCCGAAACGAAATGTTTTTGCTAAGATTACAATAATAAGAATGTCGAGAATGAAATGAAAAAACAGCATGTAGTTTTATCAATTATTGAATTAATAGGAGCAGTTCAAAGTTGATGTCCGGTGTACCGGACACCAGGTCCGAAGGCTTTCTTCGTAGTAATACTGAAGAGAGTCAAATACACTGTGGACTTTCTCCCTTTAACCGATTGAGTCCAAAATTTCATTCAGATCTACAATTTAGGTGTCAAGACCCAGTGGCATAGGGACCTGGAATCAAGGGGCGTTTAGATGTCCGGGGTGCCAGTTTTAGGAGGCACCATGGAGACAAAACATTGTTGCGTTTATGCCATTTTTAAAGCAAAATATGATGAGGGGGCGTAAAAATAATATGGGCTCATTAGGATGTTATTGGGTTCCATAAATAAACAAACAGTTCTTCTTTCTAAAGTATTATATTATTCAAGGTCAGGACTACATTTCAGAAGCAATATTTACAGCGAAAGGACTATGTACAATATAATTAGTTCGTAATTTAGTTTATCATTTCACAGGCTTTGGATAGCCTCATCGTCGTCGTTAAACCTTGCGAAAAAACCAACGTCGCTGGTCCGCCTCGTACCGGGTTCTCTCGTCTTCTGTTCTGCGCAGCTTGATACCTGACGTTACTGACGACGCCAGCGCCATCTACAGGCACTCGGGCCCTGGTGGCCTACAATAATACCATATTCCTTGCGTCAATTACGCTTGATATACACTAATGACGATTGGTATAAAAAAATCATATTATTTTCCGGGCGCCACTTACTCTCGCTGTGCCACTGGCCATAGTGACAAAATGTTTATGAGTTTATGCCACTTTTCAAAGTCAAATAGGATGAGGGGGCAAAAAATACCAAGTCCCGGCGCCTTTTACACAAGCTAAGCCATTAATGATGAGGGGTGTGTGTAAAAAATCATATTGTGACCTGGGCGTCACTTACCTTTCCTACGCCACTCTCAAGACCATCATTTCATTTATCTTCCTTGTTGTGTTTTTGACTAGTATTGGGTGTATGCGATTAGTATTCACACAGACACACAAAGACAAATAGATAATCTACCCATTGACGGATTTAGTTTAAAGTTAGACCCAGATCTGATGTGAAATCTGATTTGATGAGGATACTGATGTAAAAACCGCATACCAAATTTCATTAATCTTGTCTATCGCGTTTATATACACATGAATAGAAATACCAATAATCAGATGGATTTGATAAAAATTTTTATACATACTTACAGTTCTGATGATTAAATTTCATCCATCGAGCTCTTTGCGTTTTCGTAATATTGTCTTCACAGTACTCGCGCATATCGTCAGGCAGACTTCCTGTTGACTGATTTGGAAAACTCGTCTTCGCCCAACAAACGAACGTTGCTAAGTGCGTGCATATTAAGCCAACAGCGTAGATACGTGATGTCAAATGCCCACGTTTATTTAATCTTTGCGGTTGATGCCACCACAGTGGCGGCATTCGGAGGTCGTCGTAGAAGTCGGTTTGTTTTGTTTCAGACCCACACCGACCAACTCACCCGTTTCGATAGCCTGGTCGGTGTGGGTCTAAAACAACAAAACAAAACAAAACAAAAACCTGACTTCTACTACGACTTCCGAATGCCACCACTGTGGCGACATCGACCGCAAAGGGTTAAAGTTTTATAAATTAATCAAAAATAATTCTTCAGATTAAAATTACTTATTGAGATTATTGGAAATGAGAAAGCTGATTCTCTTGCCAAAGCGACAACTGAAAAAAATGCAGTGTATTTCAATGTAGGTGTCCCAAAGTCATGGATTAAGTCAAGGCTTAAAGAAGTGGCTCTTCAAAAATGGCAAGAAAGATGGGAAAACTCATTGGAAGCTAGGTACACTTTTGGGCTTATGCCCAAGATAGACCTCAAGAGATGCATGGGTAATTTTTGCCTAAACCAACTATACACAGGTCTCGGAAGTTTTCCAGTTTGTCAAAATAGATTCCTTAAAAAAAATGACGATTGTAGATGTGGTTTCGATAAAGGAACAGTAAAACACTATATTTTTGGTTGCAATCTTTTCAAAGATATCAGGAAAATGTATTTTCCAACTAACTTTGGGACATTGGACTTAATGCAGTTAACTGCTAATGGCTTGGCAAGAAATGACTTACTGAAATTTTTAAAAATTTGTTAGAGTTTTCTGTATTCTTGTTAATTTATCTAAATCGTCCTGTTTTTTATATTGCGTAAATGTTAAATAGTATTTTGAAAATTGAACCCTATTGATTGATGTATTATTGTAATGCTGTTTTGGTAATGTTGTATGAGGAAATTATTTAAAATTTTATATGGAAAATGTCATGGTAAATGCTAATGGTAATTGATAATTGAATCGTAAACTGAATTTCTTTACGATTTACATTCTTTAGCTTGTTCTATTATAATTAAGATGTTATGAAATTTTTAATGTGTATTCTATGTTGTATGCTATGAAGTATTTTGATATATTTTGGAATTTTAAAAATTATGAATGTAATGTAACACACAAAGTTGTTTAAATGGGAAAACGTGCTCTTGGTAACTGTCAACCGTGTGCTTTTTGCAGGACTGTGAAATCTTTATGTAATTACCAGTTTGCTTATTTTTATGTTTCCAAGATGTGGAAGACCAAGACTTAGATGGCGAATGCTCCAAGTCAGTTCCTCGGCTTGACAACTCTAAACCGATAGTCGAAAGAGAATGCACGTCTCCAGTTGGTGAACATCAGACCATACCAAAGTTCAAACTCTAGGATTTATGACCCCCATTTACCAGCATTGTAAGGCTTTTCCAGAATGGAAAGATCATATTGAAAACATTCCCATTCTATCCTCAATTTGAAAGGTTAACAGCACAGTTTTACTCTTCAGAAACAAGTCATTGTTGATCGCTTTATACTAATACTGGTGTAAAAAGCCGTTTTACTCTGCCGTTCTTGGACTTTCTAAAGGCAACAAATCGTAGAGAATCGGTAACAGCAAATGAAAGGTTTTCGAAAATCATTTTGGATAAAATTCGAAAGATTTTATTGAAATGCTTTAATCAAAACTGTTGCAAATTTTCGCGCAGAACAAAGCGGAGGATATCAAAATAAAATGAACCTCAGAATAATTGACGTAGGCGATTGAAATGATGGACGAGAAACCTTCCAACAGTTGATCAAATGGCAGCCACTTTTGAATCAGGTAATGTACAGATGACTTCAGAACGACGTATTGTTTTGGAGAGGGAAACTGGTGAAGCTCATTTTGTGATCCTTTTTGGCTTCCCCACTTTTATTCCCTCAAGGTGACCAATGGGTGGGAATGTGGGATGACATATTGTGATCTTCAACAAAAACAAAAACTATTTGAACTGCAGTTCAAAGAGTTTACTACTTGCATGAAGAATATGCATGATATATGATGTTGATATTTTCTTTATAATTGAGCTGTATTGTTTATCCTTTAAAAATTTGCAACACTTTTTCCAAACTATGTTCAAATCGCAAACATCAGGTCAATATGGTTAAGAGTAAGTTTTTAAAAAATAATATAAAGACAGACAAATCAAACTTAAATTATTTTCATGCTACGATACTTCCGACTAGAATTTCGAATTTCCTTTAACTTTTTTCCTTTTAATTCCTTTGATAAAACAATGCCATTAAAAGAAAATTTAATGACAACATAAAGAAAAAGTTACTGATTAATAAATAAATACTGATAAAAATACTGATTTCAAATAAATCGATACTATATTGTTAATTTTAACCTTTAGTGAGAAAGATTATATTTATTTCGGATGAAAATGAATGTAATTTTAGAACGCCAAATGACGAATGTGCCAACTAGGTTGAAATCCCCTCTCTAAACTTCCATACCACAATGATAGGAGAATATTTGAACTACGATATATTTAACGCAATGCAGGCCACATGTTTACACTTTGGTACTCCTATGCCGAAGAGGAGACTACAATCATGTCTCAACCCCATAACGTGCCTGTGCCTCTGGAAAGATGGCATGAAACTCTGGGGGCTCAGTGGACCACTTGTTAATTTGTATGAGTGACCACACAATGCATCAATTTTGTATATTTCCATTCTTTCATGAAGAAATAAGATTTTATCATAGGACATGGCGACTATTGTCATAGGCTATTGACAATAAGAAAATCTAGTCAATAAAAATAATACTCATTATCATTTAAGATTTCTAAGTTATTACAAATTATTTTTCAATCAGAACACAGCCGAAAGCAAAATTACTCTGTCAATTGCTTTACCTTTTCGTTAAATGCCAATTCTTCCTTCCTGCCTTATTAGCCATTATTGCTAATGATTAAACACTCTAAAATAGTCGAATCAAGTATGAAAAGAAAGAACAAAAAATCATTCTCATTCGTTTTTTGTTCAAATGCAGAACTTCTTTTTTTCCTCCATCTCTCCTGAAGCAATCTTCACATTCTATGTTCGAAAGAAAAAAGAAAAACATAATTGTTTCAATCCCATTTTAATTCTTTGCTTCGCTTTAAACGAAGCATAATTTTCCCTAAGGAACTTAAAAACAACATTCGCATCATCAGAAATTACAAGAAAAAAATTCCTTGTTTTTTTTTCTAAAAAACAAAAAACAAACCTGTATCATTTTCGGTCAGAATACCCAATGCATTGCAGTAATAAGAGAAAAGTGGCATAAAAAAAGTAACGGTATTGAAAAAAGTAATAAGAAATAAGAAACCAGCGAGACTCAAGTGAGTATATCAGCTATCAGACAAGGCTCAAATTGAAAGATGAATTAATAGAGCATAGTGGATGAGGCAGAGTCTGAGGGAGGGCGGGGGTGGAGGACAGGGCTGCAAACGATAAAATGAGGCAGGCCCACCCCACCCCGGGCAACACTCGAAGAAAATAACTGCCTTAATCAGCTATGTAATCATTTACCGCTCCTTTATTATAATAAAGCGAGATGAGGGAGAGAGGAACATTTTTAAATCAATCGAACTCGAAACCTTCCTCCCTTCGTCTTTATTGATTTTTAACGGAAACAACTTCTTAATAAAGCGCACACAAGTTAGAAGAGGGGCTGAAGTAATTTAAATGCCCAAGTAAAAGCTCGATATTTTCTCTCCCCCGTAATCAAAATATCTTTCTTAGCTTACCTTGAAAATTAGAAAACTATTTCCTTCGCTCCCGTTAAAACGCAATAACTTAATTAAATGTACATGGTGTCACAGCCAGAGCCAAGCAGACAAAATTGCCATTTTCTTCTGACACGACACTCTTTTGCCTTTAACAACAAACGTATCGACAGTTTTCGAGCCTTCTGAAAGCTCTTTTAATATATATCCATACGCGAACTCCCCCCCACCCCTGCGACTATATATCTATATATCCTTATATCTTAATTAAATTATCTTACGGAGGAAGCATGTATCCTTGCGACCGCAAATGAAAAGGGACGCATTAAAACAATAAAATTTTCGTCGCTAAGTAATCCGTTATAAGGCCGCTGTGCCGGTTTACATATCTTGTTAAATCGATTATTGCGCTTTAAAGAATGATTATTATGCTCTTTGTTCTCTCTTCTAGCTAAAGACGATGAAAATTTTGTTTCAAAAAAGAAAGAAAATTTTCCCCTTGCCTTGTAGTAATTTGAAGGATTCAGCTCGGGAGAGGGAGGAGGCCATAGGGAGGGAGGAGGTTTGAAGGAGCGACGAAAATTTAACTTCCCATCGATGCGAGAGGAGTTATTCGAATAAACCCGCGATGAAAAATATACATTAATTAAAATGTTTGTTTGAATGTCAGTATAACAATGCCCCTGTCGTAAATTGATCATCTGTTTCGATTGCGGTAGAAGTCAATTTGTCGAGTGAGTAAAGAAAGGGGGGGAGGTCTGATTCTGAGTTCTTTTGTCTTTCTCATAATTGATAACCATCGGATTTAAAAGGGCCGATAAAAGAGCGCTAATCTGCGCTTTATCGACAACTTTCGATTCGGGATAGTTAGTTCTCATATCAGATAAGAAACAAGAAAGACGTGAAATTATCCGTTTATTCGATTTCAATGGAGAAGAATGAAACTAAGCATGACGTTCCTTGGAGAATGGATCATCTGTGTCTAAATCTAGAGTTATGGCTACATTTAAAAGCAATTCGCAGAAAAAATGAAAATATATTTTAAAATTTTGATCTTCTGTTATATACTGACTTTCTGTGTCAGTAACTGAGTATTTGGCTTGGCAATCAAAACGAGCACAGTTGAAGAAAGACAATAATACAGTAAAAATTGGAGAATTTTGCTCTCTGAAACTCTTTTGAAACTGGTATCACGAAACAAATTAATGTCATGTCAATCTTCAGAATTATTAATAGAACAATAGTAAAAGTCTCGCAACTCTGTTGAAACTGGTTCCACGAAGCAAGTTAATGTCGTGCCAATCTTCAGAATTATTAATAGAACAATAAAAGAAAAAAAAAGTTAAGCTTTTGTTTCATCTATATTTTAAAATGTAAATTATATGAAGTCTTCATCTAAGCGAAATTTGAAAAACGTCCAATAATAAAATGCAGTTTAACAGAGTATGTTTATTTACCTATTCGGTAACCATTGATTGCTTGGTAAATGTTAGGGCTTCGCGTTCCCAATTAAGTCGAAGGTTCATTGTTTACTGGAGCTAATGCATTTCAATTCTTTGAATATCCAGACCTTCTCAACTTGCAGTTGAAGTTGGAGGTTTATCTACTAAAATAAATCAAGGACATCTGAACATGGTGCAATCTTATGTGATCACCACTCGTCAAAATTGAATTAAATATAAAAAATAGAATAAAATAAAATCTGGACAGTCATTGCTAATCTGAACCTCCTACAGTAGAATCTCGACAATGGGAAATTGGCGATTTTGGAAAAGAGACCTACCTGGATAATTGAGTATGTATTTCTAGAACATATTTGTTGATGTTTGCTGATATCATTTGTCAGTGGCGAATCCAGGATTTTGGATCATGGCTTATGCAAGTCTAAACACTTTAACTTTATCACCTGACACTAAGAATCACAAAGGACACTATAATACTTTCGATAATTTAATAAGAACACAATGAAATAACTAGCCAGAAAATGTTTTCGACCACGTAACTTCTACAAGTACGAGTGGGATGACTACAAAAGATGGAAAATTTTCCAAGTCTGTCAAACCAGAAAGCAATGCTGCCACGTTTTATTTTTTAAAAAGGAAAGTAAGAACAAACAGGTGTAGTAATTTGAAAAAAAAAATCAATAATTTTGGTTTAGCTCTGGGGGAGGCTGCAGCCCCATAGCAACCCCCGCATTCGTCACTGTCATTTGCAGAAATTACAGCCTGTGAAGTCAGTTGATCATGTTTTTCGATCTATCGATCTCGATTAAATAAATAATATCGAAAATCAAATAGGCTATTTAAAATTAAAACACATATACGTAAGCTTTATTTCAGAGCAAAATAAACAACATTTTAAAATTTCCATGCATGCTATCACGTGAAGGTTATGTATTTTTTAATGCCTTGGCATATAGCTTCGAACCTGCCTACTTACAAGGTTGACGCCGGGGTTTTAAAAATTCACTAGAGCTTTTTCCATGCAACTTTCTTTGTTTGCGTCGTGTCGTCTTCATCTTAATCCTTACCCTCTTCATAATCATGTTTCTCTTTTCATAGTACATGCCTTATTATTTCGTTGTCATCAAGACAGAGTACGGTGGGAAAAGAATTGGCTACCTCTACACTTATTTCATGTCTGTAAAGATGGAAATTTATTATTTGTTTTTCACTTGTTTCCTGGTATCCTACAGTTTTGAAATTTTGTATACTTGTACATTCTGGATGACAGTACATTATTTTAATATTTTCAGAACTTAATTATCAGTTAATTGAGAAATATAATTACATCTTACTTCCATATCAGCGATGCGGTAGGAGTGGCCTATTGGTAAGGCCTCGGCTTTGTTGCCAAAGAGCTCCAGGTTCAAAACCCGATTCCACTAAGGGACCACCGTGTATGTCGTCGTAGGTCAAACAGTCTCTCGTTGGTATGATGCGGAAGCTTGAAGAGGAGGTGCCGGCTTAGGTGTCATTCTCGTCCTCCGACCACGATTCAAAATTAGGAGGGCTGTCCAAAAATAGTCCTCGGATTGCTTGGAAATGAGACGTTAATATAACTAAACTAATCCATGTCAGTGGTGCCATCTGGCTGTGAATCTATATAGAAAAGGCCAAACATTTCAGTAACGCTCAGGAATCTGGGCGTGGCTACGTGTCAAAAGAGATTCAAACCAGACAGTCTGTCTAAAAATTAGCATACAAACAGGATACTGTTTTGATTCTGTGATGATTTAATATCAAATAAGAGTTATTCCAGAATTAATTTATTTTCATAATATAGTCTTTTAGCATTTTTTTTGTTTGTTTTTTCCTCTGTGTGTTGGGAAACAATGAATCTCTGCTAAATTATAGAACCTTCATCGTATATTCAGCGAACTTTATTGCTATTTGACAGGTTTTTTTTAAGCTGAGTTAAGCACAGTTTCTTTTCTTTTTTTTAAACTTTGCTTCATCGACGTGGAACTCCGTTAATGTCAAATAAAAGTTATACTGGAATTATTTTATTTTTCCATTTATCGGAGATTTTTTGTTGAATTATGAAGTACCGGTCGTTTACTTTCTTTTTTATTTAATTCATCCACGTGGAACTCCGTAAAAAGAGTTCTGTTATCAGTTGGAAGTTAGTATCAATTTTTTTATCAGTTCTGTTTTTCATGGTTTTTATTTTCATTTTTTAAGCACTCTGCCAATTTGCATGAGATTTTTTTACTGCAACTTACGTTAATAAATTTCTGACAATCAGATCGGAGATATTGTTGGCAAGCTGAAAGCCCGTCTTAGACGGGTACAAATTTTCTAGTTTAAAATAAAAGTTATTTCAAGATTCCATAACAGCTATAAAAAGTTAAAAGTGGTAAAAAAAAACTGGTTTTTAGTGTGTTTTTAAAAACTTTTTTTCATAGACCTAAATCACGGATTTAAATTTAGAACTTCACAAGTGTCGCTATTTTGATCTTATTCGGATAACTAGTGTCTGGTCATGGACACCAATTATCGGAAGGCATTTCTTTAAGTAGTTATTCAAGGCATTTCTTTAGCATAATGTGAGCTTATAAAACTTTTACCACAGAGTTCCATTGAGAATCGACACGATTGCTTTCAATTCAGCAGATCTCGTTATTTTATAGTGAAGTTTCCAGGCTCACTCACGTCTCCGAACCAATTTTGCTTATCAATTTAAAAAGAAGAAAGTTTTCATACTATCCTATTACCAACCAGGACGAGAGTCAACTTTTAAGAATTCCCGGATCAAATTTAGGGTTCTTCGATATACGATACAAAATACACAAGTAAACTTAAAACCGGACATCGTTTCAGGGACCCTGAGGGAAACCATTTATTTAACTGGCACGCCGCAATTTAGCCAGAGATCTATAACAGGACCCATATCTATGCCCGCATCTATATCTACCCACACGCAGGCATGTTCCCAAAGGTCTTGCTGAGCTTAACATAACAGTTCATCTTCGATGTCCTCTCTCAAAGAGACCCATTTTAAATCCCTCCCCTGTCAGCAAAAGTCTTCATTGCTGAAGAGTAAAAAAGAAATGGGGGAAAAATAATATGGGAAAGGGGAAAAAATATTCTCCGTGGGGTGGTTCTGACCCCCTAGGGCGAGTCATCAACTCAAGTGGATGACTGAGACGAAGAGCACATAGGTTCGATTGATAGGTAACGAGCGCGGGGATTGTAGCTTCTGCTGGTGAAGTCCCATTAGAGTCTGAAAGAAGAATTGTCCGATGAAAGTTCGTTTTTGTAACGGCCCGAGAATTGGAGATGGAGTAAAAAAAAAATGATGTCTGATGCTTTACTACTTTTGTCCTGTAAGAGAAGATCTTAAAGGAGAAAAAAAAAAGTTATCTCTGATATCGTATATTGCAGAGAAATTTCTTTGCGATAAGAGCACAAACAGAAGGTCGATCCAGTTTTTTTCTTGTCGTGGAGAGGCATAAATCTATATCACTATTCCTTTTTAGAAGGTTACTGTTTAAAAAGGATTGAATTTAATTTGCCGAGCTTTTTCTAAAATGATTTGTTCCTTCGTTAGATTTTTTCATTTTAAGGCATCACGTTTAAAGATGGTGAAAAAATGTATTAATAAAAAGTTATTAAACCTTGTAAATAAATTCTTTTTATAAAAAAATTTATTATGAAAATTATGGTATATTATTATGAAAAAAATTAGATTCTTTTATAAAGAATCTAATTTTTTTTATTTTAAGGCTGTATATGATATATTATTATGAAAAAAATTAGATTCTTTTATAAAGAATCTAATTTTTTTCATTTTAAGGCATCACGTTTAAAGATGGTGAAAAAATGTATTAACAAAAAGTTATTAAACCTTGTATATAAATTCTTTTATAAAAGAATCTTGACTTCTGACACGAACATGAAACTGTCATATGCCTTAAACTATATCTTTAAAATGTCAATAATTAAAAACGAGAAAGATTTAAATCGTTAATGAAAACAAAATGATGCTTGAACAATATATTTCCGACAAATATCGGTATATATACAAAAAAATAAGAAATTACGTATTGGCATAAAAATGTCTCCTCCATTAAGAAAGTTATCTTTCCAAGAAAATAAATATTTTAATCAAACAAAAACACAATTTCCAATTAATAACTAATATTCTTTTTGTTTTGTTTTCTATAAGTTTTGTGTTAGTATAAACCAGTTCTAAGAAAGGATAAACTTATATTTCTTATTTTATTCTCTTCCCTAATTTCGTCATACGACCTTCGGCAAAGCAGAAACTATAAAGTTATTGATTTTATCAATCAACTATTAAATTATTCAACTTTAATGATAGAAAAAGGAAAAAATGTTGCCATGAAAATATGAAGCGCTGCTCAGTGTAATGTTAAAAATAAATAACATAATGATAGGCCAAAGGACTGAAGAACTCCCAACTTAAATAATTGCCCAAAGTTATCTCTGAAACGTCCGATACATCAAGAGTTTATAAGTCCATAATCCTATATTTAAAAAAGAGTTAGTTAGTTGCTGATGAATTCATGGAAATTGCGATTAAAAATAACTCGAGATACGATCTATTAGCAGCCATCAAGACAGCAATTCTCTTGCTAATTAGCGAACTCTTTCAAGCTCTAAACGTTCCAAGATAAGCTCTTTAGAAGAAACGAAAAAACACTTAGATGAAGGCGTTCCAAAGATAGGATAAAGTTATACAGCTTCTTTTCAACGAACGCTTCACGTCAAGAAATAAAAATGCTTCTCTGTAAGTCTTCGCAGCGTCCAAGTGACGAGAAATTAAGGATGGACTAGGTTTTTATCTTGCGAAATGCGTCTGCAGAAATTAAAGGTAGGTATGCTTAGGTTTATTTTTGATTCTGAGAAAACATGAAAAAATGATTGAGAAAATTATTATTTTTTTCCATTTTTATGTTTTTATTATCTTAAAAACTAAATTAAAAACTTGTTAAAATTAATTTATTAGTTATGTAACTAAAAATGCAATACAACGAAGAATATACATATAAAAATAAAAATTACTGAAACAACATGTACTATAAATAAAACTAATTGGTATTATTAATCAGTTTATAGATTTTAACAAAAACGAATTTGTTTGCTTTTTCATCATTTCGAAGACAAATGTTATAACTCAGAACCATTCAGCTGCAAATGTTGTAATTGGAATGTCAAAGCCAATATGTTGTCATTGGTATGCTATTTTATTTTACTGATCTGTATATGAAGGCAATTTTCTTTGACAAAACAAATTTATAAAAATCTGAACCATCGTTTCCTGATGGCATAAGGCCATCAAGAAACCGCCGTACATGTCCATCAGGCTTCGAGGCGGGATACCAGCGGAAATTCGTCGTATGAGGGCTCGCACGTTATTCTGCTGTCGTCGTCAAACTGCTGAGCATGGACAAAATTCACTGTTAAATGGATATTTTGTGAATAAGTATCTTTCAACTATTTCAGAAGAGCCAAAAGTATTATGTGAAATACTGTTAAATTACAGGAATGTCGTTACCTAAATAGCAGGTACCTAAATTGATCAGATGAAGTGTACGACACCTGAATCGACAGAGACATTTATCTTTCCATACTTGCAGATCACACTAGGGAAAGACTTGCCCATTGAAATAAATAGTTTTTCTAATTATATTAACAGCAACTACATTATTCTTTGAATGCGTTTACTCTATACGTATCTTTATTATAAACGTGTTATATTAACTGGGTTATAATCACATGCAAAAATGATTGAGCATTCATAAAATATTTTTTATTGTGTATGCATGCAATCTCAAATCTTTTTGTTGAAGATTTCCAACAAAATCATGCACTTTGCAATAAATATAAACTTATATTTACTTAATCAATATGAAATGAGATGGCGTTACGAAGAAGCGCATGTTACTTTCAATAGAAAAACAATGTTTAGTACAATCATCTCAAGTCGAAAACAGAAGTTCTCAAAGCTACTACCTCTTTTTAAGTCATTAATAGATATGGTTAACCACTTTAGGAGTGTAAAACTATTCTGTTTTGTTTGCACATTAAGCATAGTTCTTCTTTAAGATACATATTAGTAAAAATAGAGAAACATTTGTCAGAAAAATGCATATGTGCTTACGATTTAAAGCTTTAATCTTGTATAATACGTTTAATTGATTAAGAAAAACCAGTCTGCGCTTACTTAATTAGTTACATAGTTGGATTCTAAAATCAAGCCTAATGCGGCACATATGAAGTGGTTTTACACAGATCGCATATTTTCAGGTCTTCCTTCATTCATCCTCCAGAAACGAAAAGTATCTTCTAGGTTAATCAAAACCCTGTTGCAACTTTTAACTCCAGATCAGAGAAATGCGTGCGGTTACTACTTCAAAACCATCTTGCCCCAATCATGTCCACTGATCCATTTTCCACTCCTCCCCACCTAATCCCCTTTCGTCCAAAATCGCCAATAAAACGATTCTTGGTACCTTTCCACGAGACCGGTCACCGTTTCCATAACTGCAACTGCCACCCAATGTCCGTTCAATTATAGCCTGGAATTAACGTCGCAACCCCCCACCAAAAGATTTTTACGGTCGGGGTCCCCCCCTCCTGGAAATCGATCCGGCAGATCTCCAACTATGGCCGTGACACGCCTTCTCATTAGTAGCTATGTGCAGTGTCTATAATGAGTTCAGAAGGGGGGGGGATCACGGTATAGCTTCGTTGGGGTGGGGGAAAGCAAAAGATGAAAAGGGTAGCCGTGGGGGTGGTTGTGGAGGAAACGGACGTGGGGATTTCATTCTCGATCTTTTGGGATGAGGGGTTGGGGAGAGGGATGACGGAGTAGTAAATCTGTTGATGTAAGGGTCATACTTTGGGAGAGAGATGAGAGGAAAAAACGATATTCTAGAAATTGGATGGTTGGGGTGCTTGCTGCTTTTAGAGCGGGCTTTCCTACAGGGGAATTAATGATGAAGGTTGTGAGATCTAAAAGTTAAATATCGAGTTTTAATAAAAAATGTTTTAAGAAGTTCTTTCTTTCCTTGTGTGTGTATGCATGAAAAGAAAAAGTTGGATTTAGTATGAGCATATTGTTAATTTTTTAAAAAGAATATTCCTTTCATATCGTGCAAAATCCTTTCAAATATCTTTTTCTCTCCTTCATTAAATAGGAATTGATCTCCAGAAGACTAAGAAGTATTTTAGTTAAAAAAGATACGAAAATAGCTGAATTTTTCATTCATGTCGTGTTTTTTATACATTTTTTTTGTGAAGAATACAAATAAAAACAGTTGCAAAATTTGGAATAATATGCCCTTATTTTTAACAAAATGAATGACACAAAAATATGCGCAAACACTAGATTCTAACAAATAACATTGACAGAGTGATTGAAATTGAAATCGGCATATTTTTTTTAGCGTATAATTATTTTTTGAGAAACCAGACAGATAACAAGTAACAGATTTTTCCATTTCTCTAAAGACAGTGATTACATTTATGCATATGATGTCACATGAAGCGTTTATTAAATGTAGAAATATTTTTACTACATGTATATACTCGAAATGCAGGATATATATATCCTTTTGCAAGCTTCAAAGATATCAAAGGAGACAGGAAAAAAATCGCTGATTTCAAAAGTTTACTTCTAAGTGACACATTAACTTATAAAGTTAGTAGTTGAAGACAAAAAGAAGTAAAATATATATAAAAAAATTATTGATTAGTTTTATTTCATAGTTGATTGCTAAGGATTATTGGGAATCAAATTCCTACAGTTTAATAGCAGCAAATTTCTCATAACATATTTGAATACATTTTTAAAGCAGTGAAACCACAAAGATGGTATACTATTAATTTTCTGATTTTTTTAAAAAAATTTTCTTTATAAAATTTTGCTTTTAAAATTGTTAACTTATCACAAATTTGTTTCGTTAGAAACTAATAATCACATAACTACATTTTGTAATTAATCAATCTTGGTCTTACATGCATTTTGATTTTTTAAATGTCATATTTTTGTTTTAAAACCGATTTTTGTTACCAAGCATCTGTAAAGTGGATTCTTACATGAAACGAATACCATTGCAGACATATGATGCTAATATATGTCAGTGTAATAATATTAGTTTTAAATTATTTAGAGCACTCAAGCTCGTATTACAATTAGATTATTAACAATCTCCAGTCCAAATTATTATTTCGTCGCTGAACAAGCAACACCGCCAATCTCAACCTTTTGAAATTTCAAAGAAGAAGAAAATACTCAATTTTTCACAACCAATAACGAATGTTTCTGGATTTTTTTAACATCTGATATAAACATGAGACTACATTTTCCTACCAGATGTGATAAAAAAAAATTCAAAAATATTCGTTATTGGTTGCAAATTTGAGTATTTTCTTCCTCTTTGAAATTTCAAAAAATTGAGATGGGTGGTGTTGCTTGTAAAGCGACGATTTGTTAGTAAAAAATAAAATAAATAAATTTTAAAAAAATGTTTTAGAAATACTTCATGCTTAACATTATTCTCTTCATCCAAATTAATTAATTATTTAATTTTATTCAGAGTAATTAATTAAAATTATTAAAATTATTCATCTGTATCCAGATCATGTTGACAGCAAGGAATATTAAGCGCTCTATGAGTGCAATTATTAACATCTATTGATTATTAAAAGCAGATTATTCCCGTGGCGCCATTTGGTATCACAGGGACGTAAAGGTCCTACTACTATAATTAATAAGGTATACTACTACTATAATTAATTCACTAATACTGCGCTGTTAATTTGTTGAATTTATTCAAAGTATATATATTTCAGATAACACATGTCTTACTGAAATCCCATAATAAATGTAGCTCGGATGAAATTAGTTCATCGACATATATAATAAGAATAAATGAAGAAATGTTTCATATAAATAGTACATAAAGTCACGATGGATAATGATCTAAAATAAGGTTTGCAAAAAAAAAAACACCTTTTAAAGTTTCCTTAAAACTAAAATGAAATCACTAATAAAGTATATTCACAAAGGCCCATCAGATCGATAGGCGTCTTATAATCATTTTTCACATCGGCCATTTCAAGCTTGGAAGAAATGGACGGCTTTTAATGTGCAAAAATGGTAAAAGAATAAATATTAAAGTCTATTTTTGATATCTGAGATCGATTACATTGTGAAGCGTTAAATTCGTTTTGTCTGAAAACAACTCGCATAAGTTACTTGAATTCAGTTTTCGATATGTGAAAACAAAAGAGATGTCAACAATTATTTTTTTTAACACATCACTGATATTTTGAAAATTTGACTTGAAATTATAAATTTACAAAACTTACGAAAATTATTAGGTAAATATTAGGAAATAATTGGAAAATATTTAACCTTTGGTTATATACATAAATGAACAATATGTTATTGATATTTTTTATTTTAAAACTAATTTTGATGCTAATAGGTAATTGTAACAAACGATTGTATTGTTACAAACATGGAAAGTCGCTTCCCAGCAATGTGAGTCTTATGGTTGGGAAGAGAGTTTTACAGGGATAAGTATGAGATGTCTAGCAGCAGCCACGTCTGGTTCCCCGACCTTGGCGACCATCTTGGCAATTTGGTGACGAAATATGGGATCTCAAAGGTGCTGGAATCTTCTCGATATTTCAATTAGGAGAGAAGATACGCTTGAATGTACTAGAAGATTCCATGTGACGTCACGGCCTGCAGAGGGAGACTACATAAGGAAAGCGCTTGGATGACGGAGGCTGTGTTGATCCATTGGGAACGACTTTAGAGTTTCTTCTGCAGTGCGAGCCTGAAGCTGATGAGCTGAGCGCTATTGAAAGTGCTGTTATTGTTGTTATTAGTTATTTGCGGACTGTTTGTGTTGCTAAATATCAAAGTGCTGAACTGTTATTATCTGTGAATTGTTGTCTATTTACATTGCTAATCTATGCAGGAACTATTATTTCCTGTACCTGTGCTACGTGTTTACCTGCATATTTGTAAATAAAACTTCATTCTTCATTATCCTGCGTGTTGGACTGTTTACACCATACGCCCACAGAAAGACTTTTGCAACAGTGTGATCCAACTGATAAGTTTAATGTAATTTTTGTGAAATTTAAATCGTTCGAAAAAGGATTGTTTGTAACTTTAAAATCATATGCGAAATATATCACTCCAATATTTACCTCTTCGCTTTCAATGATGTGTTTGACTCTACACCAAGTTGCAGAAGTTTTCATACTTAAATCGGTATTAAAGTAATCTAAAAAATAAAAACAGATTAGACACGTTTAAGTGTTTTAGGTGTATTTTTATATGATTATATAGAAATAACAATTGATATTCTAAATAGGATGTCTCTGTTAATTAAGTGATTAAATAAATCCCTACCCCAATCATTAAATTGTTGCAAGCTTTTCATGTTAAATATCAATATTACAGGCTTTATAGGTTAAATTTAAAATAAACCCCTTCTTCAAATTTTACTGCCTGAAACATCCAATTTTTTTCATAAAAAATTAATTTTATATAAATAGTACACTACAGACTACCGATGTAGAAAAAACCCATTTGATTCTTCAATAACAAAGACTAAATTTTTCAACCCATTTGTAGCTAAAAACAAAAAGTATAAAAAAAAGACTCATCTGATGTCTTATAATCATTTTTCGCATATTCCTATCGGCCACTTCAAACTTTTATCAGAAACAGTGGATTTTTATAGCCACGATTATATCGATGACCAAACATAATTTATAGAAAGCCGAAACAAATGAAACGAAATAATTTGAACCCAATTAGATATCATTTGCTCAAAAATCAGAAAAACAACTCTAATTTCACATGCAATTATAAACTTAGCAAAATTTACAAAAACTACTAATTAATAATTGTGGAAAAATAGTACAATTCAGGATTGAAGCCATTTATATATGGATCGATATTCTTATTGATATTTTATGTTTCAAGAATAATTTTAATAGGTAACTGTAACATACGACTGTATGATATATTTGATGAATCTTACGAATTTTATTTTAATTCAATTCGTCCAAAAAGGATTGCTTGGGTCCTAATGTCATACATAAAATATATCGTTCCAACAAATTCGAAGCTTTTCTAGTTAAGCATCAAATTTACAGATATTTTATGTTAAATATAAAATAAATCCTTCAAATTTTACCTTATGAAAAACTTAGCTTTCTTTTATGAAAACAAGATTCAATTTATATAAATAGTTCATTTCAGACTAACGATGTAAAATAACATTTGATTCTTCTACAACAAAGACGAAATTTCGCAACCCATTTGAAGCCGAAAACAAACCGTATCCATGATGGCCCATCGAATGCCCTATAATCATTTTTCACATTTCCCATCGGCCACTTCAAGCATCGCATCATAAACGGTGGATTTTATACCCACGATTATATCGATGACAAAATGTAATTTATTAAAAGACGAAACAAATAGAACGAAGTAATTTGAACCCAATTGGATCGTTTGCCCGAAAATCAAAAAGCCACAAACCCTGAACCTAACTACAAAATGGGGACATTTAACGTTTTTCACGTCTATTAACTGTCCCGTTAAATGCGAAAAAGATAAGTAGAACCTAAACTTCTTTCATCTGCGTATTCCAACTCAATTAAGTTGGAACAAACCGCACCAAGTCGAACGCCTTTCCATTCCCCCCTCCCCACCTTCTATTATCCCTACATTTAGGGAAATTCGACGTCCGGGAGAAATCCCCTCACTAATTCCCTATCTCTCTCCTATCCTCTTCTTCGTGTAATTTGTTTTTGAAGCCCGGTAATAATGAAAAGAAGTTTGAAAATGAGAACCTTAAGGGGGGGAGGCGCATATATCTATATGGGGGGGCAGACAGCAGTAGCAGCATCCTGCAGGATATGTATAAAAGAGGAATGAAGGGAAAAAAACGGGAAAAGGAGTAGTAGAAAAACGGGAGAAAAAGTAGCGCGGAGTGAGTCTTAATAGATTTAAGCGGCGATAAGCGAATTCAAATTAACAGGGTTTCCTTTTTCCAGCGCTGCTTCGCCGTCTTGGGCTAACGATAGCACATTGCCGATGGGAGGGGGCGAGCAAAAATTGAGCCGACGCTTTTAATAAAGGTTAATAAAACGATAACGAGAGTGAGTGGGTTTTATTTTAAGGCCTTCATTACGTTGGCGATGGTGAAATTTATTCGTTTCGGCATTTGGAGTTTTATTGCTGGGAGCTCCTTTCACGTTGAATTAAACTATTGAAAGAAAGTTTCTAAGACTTTAGTTTATAACAGAATGCCAATTGAAGATAACTGGGAGAAGTATGCGCATCTTATAATAGTCGGAGTGTTTTTTAAGTTGCATTAAGGTTAATACACTATAACAAAAGAATTACAAATGTTTCATATAATGAAGACAGCAAAATAATTGAATGCTCTCTAAAATTTTGATAATTTATTCTCAAGGCAGGCTGTATTAGGGCGCTGTGGACGCGGCCTCGTGGAGTCCCTAGTTCGAGACCCTATTCCACGAAATATTCGCCATGTATACGGGCCTGGAGCACTTTAAATATACCCAGAGTCGAACGTTGGTATACTGCCGACCCATGTATTATCCTTAAAACCTGACCACGGTACAAAAATCTGAGTTATCTCCCAACACAGCTCTTTTGCAGCTTCAAAACAGGATGTTAGTCTAGCTAAATGTTTAAAAAATGGTATATGTTGGAAGGCTGCTGTCTTATCCAATGGGATAAATAGGCTGTAAATTAGTTCAGGAGTGCAATTAATCCAAGGGCGCATTAAAATTTATTTAATTTTTATCTTAATTTTGAACTAAAAAGTTTATTTCATTATGATTTTAAATATGTAAAAAGGAAAATATGATTATTGCTTGTAACTAACTAGACAGCCACCGAAATTTATAATGTTACTTAAACGTGTATATCAGTTCAAAAAATATTTATATAGAGTCAATGTAGGAATATTTTTTATCTTTATAATATAACTGTTAAAATTAATCATGTATGGGATTAGGGGTCTCGGAAGGTGATCTGCAAAATCCAATTCTGAAAAAGTGACTATTTGCAAAATTGTAAAGCGTTAATTATAGAACAGATGACTTTTTTTCTGCTCCTTAATTACTTTATTAGATTGTTATTTAAGTTGGATCATAGGCGATTAAATTTCTGATGGGGTGTTTAATTACTCTAGCCCAGGGCTCTCAAATTTGTTAAGGCTGTCCCGCATGTGTGATGTAAAAGAGAGGTGATTAGCTGCAGAATAGGGCCTTGGTTTTGTATTCAATCACGGGAATGAAACAGAAAAAAATATTATCTTCATATGAATTCGTGTGAAGTATGCAGATGGAAGTATGGTACAATTCCAGAACACTGGAGGCCTAAACTTTCAAAACTAGGAAATTTGAATTCTTCTTCTTTCTTCTTATACAAAAACAATTGTACAACTGAATTACCTTTGCTCTAAAATAAATATCAGAGTAAAAAGCACTAAATCAGGCAATTTGTTTAGTCTATTTTGATCTTCTTCCGATAATGGGTTAGAATGATTTATCTAACTGCATAAGAAATGATTTTCCGAATGACTTAAAATACGAAAAGATCTGCTGTTAATAATGCTGTTTTCCAAGTTTGGTTTGCTTTAGTACTTATCCAAAATGGCAATCCAAGATGAAAATTAAATAACTAGATAATAAGGAAAATTCTGTACTTATCACATCCTTAGGAAAAGGAAGAGGGCTACACTAATTTCACACTAATAAATTGGTTTTCGACCTTTTAGCGTTTGAGATACAGCTTTCCCCTCAGCTTTTACCGCAGCCTTATTTGAAAAAAAATTGTTACATTTGCATCCTTTCAATGAATTCTGAAATTTAAAACAATTAATATCAAAACATATTTTTTTATGTTTTGTTAATAGATACGAACCTGATTTTAACCACTTAACTTAATAGTTTTCTTTGCTATCTAATAAGATGACCCTTCCTGTTTTGGAAAGGGGCTGTCGTTTTCATTCATCTAAGAAGGCATAGGATACTTAAGATGTTTATGGATCCTACATATTTTTTGTGTCAAATTATAAAGCTAATTAATGATTCAATTTTAGTTTATAAGACTAAAATTTCGATAATTCGATGCACGAGTATTCTCGGGCTGTTAAGTTAAGCGGTTAAAGACGGCTTTTTATTCATGTATTAACAGAACGAA
>BGPR01000071.1:404751-452841 GCA_013235015.1 Araneus ventricosus
TTCCATATATGTACTCGAAAATATCTTCCATCTAATAGTATGAAAGAAGGACGAAGTTTCATTACAGATTGTTGCCATTTCCTAAATGTCACAAATTGGGTAAACTGGTAGAAGATCTGTTTATTCTATATACCAACATCTTTTGAATTTCGAAGACACTAGAGGTGGGATCCCAATAACCCATTGGATGACTTTCTAGGTTTTAAACATACTCTAATCTTATAATTCAAGCAAAACCTGTACTAGGTCTATCTAACAACATGTCGATAATGACCACGAATTTAGAGCACACAGTGATTCTAACAGATAGCACATAAGGTCTTTAAAGTAAAAATTATTCTACAATTAGAGTAAGGACCTGGTTCGTTGCTCCGTACGACCCTGTGGATGAATCTTATAACGGGAACCATACTTCATAAAATGTTCACATCAAAACTAGATGTCTCGACCATGCTGTGTCAAATATACCAGATTCACACATTGGAGCTTGTTGTACACCCAGGAGAACCATCCCCACAATGCCCAACTGTCATTGTGGAGACGTATCCTTTAAACACAATTTTGGCCATTCTAAGTCAAAGTCATTGTTATATATTTGCATTTGTCTAAATTAAAATGTAGTCTATATTCTTATAATAATATACACGTTAAAATACTTGGGGAAATTTCGGATGGTTTAAATGGTTGGTTTCTGAAAATTCATAACATAATGTCCGCATATATACAGGGTGGTGATAAATTATTGGACCCATTTCAAAAATTAATAAAAAAATAATAATGTTATAGCTGCGATTTTTTTAAATGAGAGAACAAATAAGAAAGTTTTTTCAGATAGATGGCGTACCATTTTGGCGTTCTAAATTTGCTACAGTGAGAGATTTCCATACGTAATGGCTACCGATCAGCAGAAGCCGATGCGCTTTTGCTGGTTTTTCTTTTTTAGGTTTCCTTGAATATCTCGAAAACTATTCAGTTTTTGAATTACAATTGATTTAAAAAATAAAGATCGTAAAATTCCCTACAAAATTTTTTTATTATTCTAGATTTAATAGTTTCGCAGATAATGGCTGTCAAAAATGGGAGATGTCCAGTAATTTACGACCACCTCAACTACGCGTTACCATTCTGAATTTTTTTTTAATGCGCTCTCATTTAGAAAAAACGTAGCTGTAAAATTATTATTTTTTAAAATTAACTTTTGAAATGATTCGAATATTTAACAAGGGAGCGAAATCTTGCGGACTTTAAAAATGTAAGTCGGTGAATGTGTGAATTTTTCCAATTAATGTTGAAAATATAAATGATGTCTTTAGAAAACTGTGTTGGCGTTGAGTAATGAAAATGGACATTCTGTAGGATTGTGGAAAACCGATCAGAAGCAATGACGGTGTGTGGACTAGCCATCCTAGAAGCAAGTGTCGATGTGTGAATCCGGTGTGTCCAATACTCAGGCGTATAAGAACAGTGTTAATTTTCCAATTACTCAAATTTGGCCAAAAATGTTTAACTGCATGCAGTTCGCTTGAGTTTCAAAGGGGGTCGCGGTGGCTTGGGTTCGAAACCCGATTACACCGAAGATCAGTCGTGAGTGTGTGCTTCTAGCACCCAAAGTCTGACGTCGAGGATCACACACTCCCACTACAATGGCAAGGAAGTTTATGATGGCTCGGTTGATGTCCTCGTGATCTGACCACGGTTCAAAATGACGAGGTCAGTCCCAAGTTAGACCTCGTTTTGCTTCAAAACGGGAAGTTTAAATAACAGTAAACAAAGTTTAATCCCATATATAGTTGCCTGATCATTTATAGAAGCGAATCTTGAATGCGTGGACATAAAATACGAAGTTTTTACTGTGCTGTCTAGTTATTTTAGCCTCAGACAAGAGATTTGCTTTGATTTTAAATTCTAAACACAATAGAAAGTTGCCTTTTATCTACATTTTTAAACATTTATTTTTTGTAACAAAAGGATAAAAACTTGACAGCGTAAAAGCCACATAAAATTAAATATAAATTACATATTATTACGTATATAAAATTATTGCATATGATTTGGGATATTAATGTTCATTATAATAGAAGAAATTTTAATTTTTGAAGGCATAACTAATTTGTATCATATCAATTCAATTAATATTCAAGCTCTATGTCAAATATTCCCATTTCTGTTTATATGTCGAATGCTGACTATTGCAATATGTATTAAAATAATTTGAAAAGCAAGTTCCTTTAGGTGCACACGGAAATTATATGAAATTAGTTCATTATTTACTCATTTATTTTTAGGAAGGAAATTTAAATACTATACTTTGATTCGATTGCTAGCATTTATTCTCTCGAGCACTGAATGTTACTACTGTAATGAGAAGTAACGAACACTGCTTAAAACATAAATAATGTTCGCAGAAATGAATACATAAAATAATGTTGTTCTCGATATCTATTACTATTTAATTATATTTACACTAGTGACAGTCATTTTCAACGTGTGAGGAACGATACTTTTGAGAGAGTGGGATTCCACGCAGATCATGGGAGGAGGTAGCGATTAAAACTGAAATAGAAAGTTGTCTCCCAAAAGTTTAAAAATGGCGAGCTTCCTCAACCGTAAGGAAGATGTTCTTTTTATATTCTCAAAGTAAAACAGCATATAATGCTATGAAATTTTTATTTTCCATACAAATTTTATAATCCAATCAATCCTTATAATTTTGTACAGCTCAGTTAAATTTTGACTTGTACAGGAATGAGGCGGTTTTAAGGTGTTTGAATTCCCAATGAAACATTTTTTCTAAGAAGTATATTTTAGAATTGACGTGAAATTTTTAAAATCTCATTAATGTAAAAGGAACATTTGGTTTGGCGACTATTAAATTTTAAATATGATCCACTGCAATTATTTTGGTTGTTATTTGTGTACAATGATATCAAGCGACGTCAGCTAAATTGTATAGAATAATTGAGACATGGATACTATGTCTCATACTTCAATGATCTGATGCTAGAGTTCTTGACAATTTATTCTTCGTTGAAAGAATTTTTTAAAAGTAATTTTAGTTATGTACCAAGAAATAATTTACAAGAAAATAAGAAATACGAAGTTGCGTTTGTAGATTTGAAGTCTGGCAGTTTATTGCTTAGGTTCTTGACCATATTTCTCTTATCTGAGTTCATTTACAAATCAGGATCAAAGAAATTTCTTCTCGCATATTATATTCCATTTTATGCTATTATGTTGTTTATTGACACTAAATTCATCTTCAAGCGCCATAATACACAAACTACGATTAATGATTATAGTCTTCATATGTGGCCCAGCTAAAAAAATCCGCAGAAAATCTGCAGAATTTTTTTTTAAAGATTTCTGCGGATTTTTTAAAGACAGAAAAAATCTGCATTTTTTCTTCAATTTAATCTGCATAAAATCTGCACAAAAAAATTTCTTTTTTTTGCTTTAAATATCCTGCAGATTTTTTAAGACAGCAAAAAAAAATCTGCATTTTGTCTTCAATTCAATTTGCAGTTATTTATCAAATTTTCCGAACATACTTAAACTTGACCAATAATCTGTGGTTGTTTTTTAAAGATTTAACTGCAATTTCATAATATCTGCATTTTCCTAAATACATGTTTTGCACCATAAGCTTATTTTCCAAAGGATAGAAACAAAATTAGAATGTAATTATCATTATTGTTTAATTTGACAGCAGACAGGAGTTTCATCGGTTTCTTTTTCAATTAGTGATATCGACCATATACTTGTATAGAAAAGGAATGCATCAGCAGAAAAAAAAAATTCCCAATCGAAAATTGTCTGAGGAACTAAATTTTTTAAATATGCCACTGAAAAAATGAATTATAAATTAATCTTTAAAATAAATATTTGAGGTTTTACTATTTTAAACTTTCCCCCATAATTTAATGAATTTCCAATTAGTTTTCCAACTGTCTTTCTGACCAGCTATTTTCCTCCAAAATGAAGGGAAAAGTTGAGCTTGAGCCCTTTGGATGGAGAGAAGGCTTATCAGAAAGATAAAAGATGAAAACGAATTTATTGAAACAGAGAATCTAAATTATTGAACAAAAATATTACTAATCTCATCTATAATTCATCTCTACGACTTTGAAACACGTATTTTGACCATGGTTGATTTTTACACCACTAAATGGAGCCACTAGAGCTATAGTGACGTTAAAACTCAAATAGATTATTTTACCCCCATTTCTTGTAGTCCGGTGTGTTCATGTGGTTAGTGTGTTCCTGCCTGCCAACTCTATGAGAGCGGGTTCGAATCCCGGCCAGGATGAGTTTGAAGTTTTTCCCAATCTGAATCGACATCGTGCTAGTAAGTTGAATTACAAATTAGATTATCGAAAAGTATATTGAAATTAATAATTAAGCCTTGACGGCAGAAAATCTGAAGGTATTTGGAACATATTTTTCTTCAGATATTCTACATTTTTTCTGCAGAAAATCTAAAGGTATTTGGAACATAGTTTTCTTCAGATATTCTATATTTTTTTTCTGCAGAAAATCTGAAGAAAACATGTTCCAAATACTTTCAGATGTTCTGCAGATTTTTTTAAAGATTTTTTGCAGATTTGTTTTAGCTGGGGGATTTCGCATTTCATCGAAATTCTTGAATCGAAACATACAATTTGTTGCACTTTATATCGAAATTTATATGTTTAATTCGTTCGTGCACAGTGAATATTTTAATGACCAACAAAAATAGAGAGGATATTAATTTTTAGATTGAATTGAAAAATTGAATGCTGCAGCATTCATGCCATTTTGCATCAAAATGAAAATAAATAATGCTGTAGAATTACGTGCGTGAACGTGTTAATATATTTCTTTGTAACTTTCAAACATGTACTTAATCTTCTGCTGTACGATAAGGGCAAATCGATTGATTCTCACTGAAAATTGAAAAAAAAAACTACCAAAATTCCTCTTGTTAATTAATTATTAGATAATGCATTCTCAAAATGAATTACCGTTTTGTTTCCACATGAGATGTAATTTAATGAACCAATGTTTTATATTATTGTTTTTCCTCAAAACAATTTAAAGACATTTTTTAGTGAGCCATAACAAGCTGTAAATGTTATTTTACAACCATATAAGTTTTGAAAAACCGTCATGTTATTCACAAAAATTTGCACTTTGTATCCAGTTTCTCTCACAAAGATGACAGAAACTTTACTAAAAAAAGAAAACGTAGAATGGAGCATATATATAAAGAAAATACATTTCTATTAACAATTAATTTAATCATAAAGTTTATACGCAGCATGTATAAGTTTTAAATTAACATGCATGATATTTAGTTTTTGAAAATTTTTATTAATTAAAAATGTTCTGATTATCCTCTGTCTAGATTTCTGATAAATTTGTTTTATTTTCCAATTATGTATTTATTGGAGCTATAATCAATTTTGTAAATTGTAGATCTACAGAATTTAAACTTGAGATTCAAGATTAAAATGAATTCCATAAATTCTACATATTAACGAAATCTGTATCATTGCAAAAAGAAGAAATAAAGAAACTTGTTTATCATTAAAAGATATCAAGCAATGTTCCAGTTTTCTTATCGTTATGCAAAAATCTTATGATCAAAAGCTTTGAAAATCGTATGAATATATAGTTTGTAATAAACGCTAGAAATTTAATCCGATTTCTTGAAACAGTATTATAATTAATTCTCAGTGCTTGCGAGCCCTTTTGCGTTTTTAGCATACTTGAATGTTTAAAAGAAAAGATTATTAGCAGCTAATATTTAGAAATAAATTTAAGGTAAGAATATGTAATTCTTTTTTTATCTGAATAATCTTGTTTTCGAGAAAGCCAGAGAAAAAAGTCCCTGTTGCTGAAATACAACATATAACGCAATTGAAAATGCTTCACGACTAACGGCCAACATATTCCCGAGATAGGAATTATATGAAGCCCATCTGGGATTCATTGTGGAAGTGGAGGCTTAGTAATACCTGTCGGTTCCAGAGAATACATCTCACTTTTTTAGCTCTTCTACTTTGGCTTGCGTCATGTGTGTGAAGGTAGAACATTGCAATCGATTTTTCACTGACTTCCTAATATGCACTTGTGTGTTCTCGATGATAATACACTACTTTCCTGAACTTGATTATCTGTTGAAATGAAATTTTGGTTCCATGCCGGTGGGTCACCTCCTAGTGAGTTTGAGAAACAATGGATATCAAGATTAAGAAGTAGAAATAGTACACTAATAAAAGTGAGTTTTTAAAAGCTGCTTGTTATTAAATTTATTTAATTTGCTATCAGAAAACTTTTCATCAAACAATTTTATTGCGTATTCTGCCATATTTCGTAGAAGTTCTAATTTGTTAATACTATTTAAGTATGATTTCAGTACTTTGGGTATACTTTTGTCAGAAGCAAATTTTGAAGATTGACTTAATACATCAGTGTATCGTAACTTGCCAAATAATGCATGATTTGAAGGATAAAGGTATAAATAGTTCCTTTATTTCTATATTAAACATCTGTTTGCATATCCCGCGATTTCCACGGGTTGGAAGTTCGTCTGTTTTTTGCTGCATCCTGCAATTTTCGCAAGCTAATGAGGTTTACATAGTACTTTTAAAACGTTGAATCATATTATATTAATCAAGGCCTGCGTGTAAATAAAAATTAGGTTGGTTCAACGGTATTTCAACAGGTTTTAAAACATTGCATCTAAACAGTGATTCAAAAAATTATGCAGTCAGAGGGTTAATTGAAAGTGCTTTAATGATCAATAAACAGTTTTTTCTCTTATAAAAGAAAAGGGTACATAATAGATGTATTACATTCATTTTATAAACTTAAAATTCAAAGAAATAATATCAGCTGCAACTGAAAAAGATCTTATTTCTGACTAGCTGATATACTCGCCCTTTCTCGGGATAAAATACTTCTATGTCTAATGGTTTAATGTAAAAATTACTTTTCTATAAAATATTATTATGCACAGAATTCTCTTATTGTTTGATACTTGTTTAAAATTAAAATGAGAATATCAGTTAAACCAAAAGATTTTTAAAAGCTGCCGAATTCTAATTTTCTCCGTAAGTCCTTTATAAAGAATGATAAAAAATTTAATAAATACTAAGGTAAAATTAATCAAACATTATATTATTGTTTAGCACTCTACGTGCGTCAGCAGAAGAACTTGAATTGCGCATGCGCAGTGAGAACACAGTTTCTAATTAGTAAAAATTTAACTATTTAATTAATTATCAAGAAGCATTCACTTAACCTAACTAATGCTTCATAATATTTTTTAGTAAAATTTGAAGAAAGCTATTCAGAAATTTGGATTATAAAGCTTACCAAAAATTTGTCTTTTCAATTTTATTTGTATAGATTAAAACATTAATAAAACCCGAGTTGTTACACGTGTAGCTTGAAATTCCTTTTAAGAAAAGGAACTAATTTCTAATTATAACTTTTTGATTAATGCAAAACCTTCTAAACTCATGTCAATATTTCCAGTGGCGTAACTAGGGTGGGGCAGGTAGGGCACGTGCACTCAGTGCAATTTCCAGGGGGCGCAAAATTAAGGAATCAATCGGTTGTATTTAAAACAAAAGTAGGTTTTTTTTGTAGCTCTTATTTCAAAGATTCTTAAACACTGGAATGGCGTCAGCCAAAGTGTGGAAAATCTTACAGACATTTTTAAAATCCGTAAATCTCAAGCTGTGTCAAAATAACAAATAGTATTATGTTTCAGATATTTGCTGACCCAAACCCCCATCAATAAAATTAAAATCTCGTTTAAAACGAAGGCCCCTTCCACAGGTTTGAGTCTTGGTGTGATGGGATATAAGGGAGGATGGTTAGGGATGATTATCACAGCAGGATTTTTGATGGTTTTTCACGGTATGCCCGATTCATACGGATATCAATTTCTTCGAAAGTTGGTGATAAATTAATAGCAAAAGTGTCATCCCTATTTTCAAAAGTATTCAGCAAAGAGTGAAGAACTGAAAATGTACCTCCATTTTTTGCGTAGTGTAAGAGCACTCCAGCAACTTTTAAAGACGTAAGTTCGTTATCTTTAAATTATTTTTATACTGAATATTTTCATAATTTTTATGATGTAAATGCGATAAAGTTTGTTTTAAATTTTATTTTGCAAAATCTAGATGCAATTGTTCTGCGAATCGCAAACAAAAAAATACTGAGAGAGAGAGAGAAAAGACCTCAAATTTTTTCAATTGCTGATAAAAATTATCATTCCGTATTGACGTTGAAATCAAGATAAATTAAAACGATTTCTTTAATAATTAACAAGAACAAATACATAAAGGAGAGAAATTCAATCCATCTCCATGCCGTAATGTGAAGCGTTTTCTTTCCTCGCTGAGTTACGCTATTGTCACTAATTAATTTTGCTGCTAGCAAACACTTTAAAATTTGACTTGACTATCAAATAATTAAACTGCAAATATTCAACCTAAAATAAGTATTTAAATATGTAAATAAGGCAGTCATGTTTTTGCTTGTAATCCTTATGTTTAGTACATTTACAAACATTTTAGTATTAAAGTATTGTAATTATAAACACTTTTAATTCGTTAAAAGCCAGAATTAATTTATAACATTTCGGATACCCTAAAGCCTTCAAAAGTTTTCAGAAATAATGTATCTTTTTTTATGCATATAAGTAATATCTACTAAAATTATAAGGAAGTGCAATTTTACATGTCATTGACAAATTAATAACGTTATAATTTTAATTCAAGTTTGAATCAGCATTTTTCCCCCTGCAATACCGTATCCCTAATTTCATGCAATGAATGTTAACTTTGTTATAAGTTGCTTGATTATTAGTTGTAAATTTTGATTAATATATTTAAATATATGTATGAAATTATATGATAAAATATATTATGAATAGTTTTACACACATACTTGCCACTATTTTTTATGATTTTATCTGTGATAGCAAAAAATTCACTTCAATGTTTAGAGTTTTTATGTACTGTCTATGGACAAAAAGTAATGTACATAATTTTTCATTTTTATTCGTATGTGTGGTTTTTTTTCTATTGATTAAGATATTTGTACACATTTTATATTATTTTTCATATACGAGATAAATGGAATGCACCTTCCATTTATATATTTTTAATATATCACAAGTTTCTTATAAAAACTTTGATTTTCTTATTTCAGCCATATTTAAGGGATTAAAGTTAGAATTTTAATGTTAATTAATAATGTGTTAATTTTTAATGTGTAAATCCTATCAACTGAAAAATATTTTATTCTTATTTTTTAGGTTTTTTTTGCACTTTTAATCTTTGCACTCCCCGGAATAAAAATTCCGAAAAGAAAATGAGGATCACATTTCAAAAGAAAAAAAAGGGGGCGGGGGGCGTAGTTTCGGTATTTGCCCTGGGCGCCATTTTATATAAGGTACACCACTGAATATTTCAAAAAATTATTATTCAGTTTTTTTCTAAATTGTTATCAAGATTTTTCAACTAATTCATTAGACCAACAAGTTCAGATTGGTCCTAAGTTATCAAGTGCTTGGCACGAAGAACTCCTCAGGGTCTTTTGTATCATAAAGTTAGGTATAAAATTAGCTTTCATTATCTATCAGCGTGATTACAAATTCATGCAATGTATAGCTTAAAATTTTAAAGATAAGTTTGAGATCTCAGTGTATTGTAACTTGCTAAATATCATGTGATTTACTGTATAAAAATAGAAAAACACTCTTTATAAATTCCAAGTTCCTTAATAATCAATAAGCTGATTATTTCCCAATGATAGAAAAGGTTACGTAATAGATGCATTCAATTTCTTTTTAAATTTAAAATTCATACAAATAATAATAATTTCAACTAAAAATTATCTTTTCAGCATTAAAGCTGAGAACCGATTCAATAAAATTTAACATTAATCAAAAGTCGAACCTTCACACATCGAGCTTGAAATTTTAAAAAAAGGAAACTAACTTTGAATTATAACTTTTTAATTAATGCAAAATCTTCTAAACTCATGACGACATTTCAAAAAATTGTTATTAAGTTTTTTTTCTAAATTGTTATCAAGATTTTCCCCCTAATTCATTAGACCAACAAGTTCAGATTGGTCCTAAGTTATCAAGTCCTTGACACGAAGAACTGCTCAGGGTTTTTTGTATCATAAAGTTAGGTATAAAATTAGCCTTGATTATCCATCAGCGTGGATAAAAATTCGTGCAATGCATAGCTAATACGGAAGTTTTTAAATCAAGTTATTCTACTTACACCTTTTCTTTAATCGAACCAGAATGTTTTTCAGAGGCGTCACATCGCACGATGAATATTAATGTTATTTAATGAATATTAATATCCAACTTTTCTTTTCTTTCACAAATAGAAATCGGAACACTTAATACTTACTTTCGGTGATGAGATGAAAAATAAGAAAATTGCTTACCTAAGTACTTACGTTACTTCTGAGGGAAGTTCGTAATATGCGGGTGTTTTTTTAGGTGCGCTAAAAATGAAATTTTATTTTTCTTAACTTGTTAATAGAGAATTTGTGTGCTCAGTTGCGCTAAAATTCAGATTTCTGAATAAATTACTGTGATGCATTTGCTATAATTTTCTAACACTGCCCATTACTAATAACTAACTAGTAAAAGGCAACGCCAGTAGAATCATTAACTAACTCTAATTAGTTCTGTGTTGGTTAGGGTTAAATGGTGGATCGGTAATTGCTGCAAGAAATAACTTTTCCATTTTACATAAAAACAATTTATTTCTTACTTGAAATAACTTCAAAGATATTAAACAAAAATATTACTCTCTCCACAAATTTTCTTCTTAAAAATCTAACATTTCACTTATATACTCAGCTAAAAACATATGACCAAACCTGATTGGCTGTGATGTCAAAGTTGGTTAAGATGTCAAACTACATAATTTGAAGTCTGGCAGTTTATTGCGTAGGTCCCTGACCATGTTTCTGTTATCTGATCTGGTCATGAAAAGCAATTTATAAAAGCAAACTAACATTCTGTAAGCATTATTTTACTTTCTAGTTGGCTGTTCTTTTATGTGTGACCTGAATGAAACTAAATTTTAAACTTGTGTTTTGTACACATTCGCATATTTTGACCTCGTAGATGATTAAGCAATCGCAAACACACTAGCTGCTATTTTTCAGGAATTGATGGATGTTTCCCTTCATAAGCTAACTTTAATCATTTCTGTAACCATTAGTTTACTGTCTACATGATTGTTTTAATGCGTTTGATCAGAATGAAACCTGATTTTTAAAAGCTTTGTCTTTTCCACATCCACATATTTTGTCTCCATGGATGCATAGGTAATAATAGATACATTCACTGCTATTTTTTCACGAATTAACTGATGTCCCCCGCTAGTTCGTGATGGAAGGCTCTAAACATATAATTGCCGTCTCCTATTATCTCTCGTCTATTCCTTTCAGAAGTTAACTCGGAAAATATCCGTCTATTGTCCGTCCACTTTCATTTTAACACAAATTTTGTTCCTCTAATACAGGGGTTTCCAACTTTTTTTCTCTCGTGTACCTCTTGATTAGTATTTTTATTTTCGCGTACCCCCTACTGTCCTATTTCCCCTTCCCAGCCAATCGTCTATCCAATTAAGCTTTTATCAATAATGTTAAGGGCTTAGGAAAACTTAAGACTCGAATTAATAACATTTGCAGGACTTATTTTTGATTTTATATTTTATTCCATTTTTACAATAGAAGTAGTATGTGCAATAGAAGTAGTATCCCTTACGTTTTCTTGTGTCCGCCATTACCGATTTTGAATTCGCGTACCCCCATTTTTTTTCGCGTACCCCAACTGTTCCTTTCTGTACCCCAACTATTCCTTCGCGTACATCTAGGGGTACGCGTACCATAGGTTGGGAACTTCTGCTCTAATAGAAAGAAGCCCATCAGTAGCCTGGTGGTTTAAGGCATTGGGATCAGGAAGAAGGTTGTGAATTTTGTTCTAGGATTGTGCTATTAACCACCAAAACTGGTGAAGAGCTGTGCGCTCCAACACATCAGTTGCTATCTGCGCTAAGGCTGGCAACTAGTGGTTTTGATAGTTTTCCTATAGCGAAACAGAAATGTGCGTCAGTTCCTCCTGAAAATCTTCCAGGAAGCCAATCTACCTCCCTATGTGAGAGTTAAACTGGACTTCAATCTCAGAAAGTCCGCGGTCGCTCTGACCAACTGAAGACCTTTTATCATCATCACTTATCCTTTATCATGAGTTCTTGATTCAAAGACTTGGCTACTAGATCATGAAGAAATTGAAACGCCTTCATAACAGAAAAAAAAGGTGGGAAAAACAGATGTATCCATGTCAAAAACATAGCATGGTAATGCAAAAAAAAAAAAAATGAAAATTAGGATAATATAAATCGTTACCATCAGAAGAATAAGAAATGTAATAAAAAAAACCCTTCAAAAGTCTTATCTTTATTTTTGAGAACAAATACAAAATTAAAATATGCACATTGAATGGTTTAAATTTTCGCTATTTTCTTGCTCGTGAAAAGATTATTTGTGTGAATCTAAGCGTAGAGATGAATCTGTATTAACGCTATAGTAAAATCCATCACAATGTTTCTTTTATTCAGAAAATGTCTTTATTGTTTCCAAATAATGATTTATCCATGTAAATTTTTTTTGATACCTAGAAAAATGTACCATGTTTGATACCTAGTGCAAAAAAAATCAAGATGCAGGTATTAATCACAAAGCTTAGGAAATCGTTACTAGGCAGAAATCGATCTTGTTAAAACCACTAGTTTCTTAAGAGACGTTACTATAATTTCGAGGTCCTTTTATGCTTCTCTTCATCTTCAGATAAAGGTTTTGACTCATTTGTGTCCCAATTCGAAGGTAAATGGTGCTTAACTGTGGAGAGGCATCATGATCTTTAACAGTAGTTAGATTACGAGTACGACACCTGAGTCGGCATTCTATTCTCTATCTTCTACATCACAGAGATGTGAATGAAGACATTCGAACAACTATAAATTTCAATGCGAAGATACAACACACATATCGAATTTTTAGTGTTAATTGATCCCACGCCCATAACCATTCGGCCTGGAAGCCGAGATTCTGCTACCAAGCCCTGTTAGTCAAATGTTTCACTTTTAAGAACTTCACAGTAGGAGTAGGAAGATTATGTCACAGTTTAAAGGGAGTCGGTACCCCTATACTGCCAATGTTCAATTGGCCATTTTCTATGTACCTTTTCTCACAACCTATTATAGATACATGTTAGAACTCTTTTATACAGTTTAAGTAGACATTTATCTCTATACTGAGGTTAAGTTTTTACATAAATATAGATTGGTTTGTTTTAAAGTTTTACTAAATATCACTATGAATTTTTCAAAAAATGCAGTTTTCTAACATGAGAACAGAAGTATTAAGAAATATTTTTGGGACATCAGAAAAAACTTCGCATCAGTATATACATATTTACGTATAGAAGAGGTGGTAAAAATTTTAAGGGCATATATAAAGTAGGTTTTAAGAAAAAGGTACACGCAGTTTCAAAAATACCATAAGATAATTTAAGTTAAAGATAAAAATCTTGTTAATGATTAAAATTTATATTAAACAATGTATCATATGGGATGGCGCACGTTGCAGCAAATTCCAATAAAATACAAGATATAACAGTTACCATTAATATAATTTAACATAAGATATTAAAAATTAATTAAACTTTTGTATTCGACAGAATGGCGTATATGCAGCACAAAATCAAATGCATAAAAATCTTGTGTTACATTAATCTGCTTACACTTTTTGAAAGTTTATTTTAACTTACTTCTAATATGAACACAAACAAAAGACTTATATCGTTAGAGGTCTTGAAATGGAGATTTCAAATATATAAAAATAAAAAAAATCGAATTTTTGAAAGTATATCGGGAAACTGACTCCCCATAAAATGATAGAGCATGTACAGGTTGTACCAGAAGCATATTATTGAACAACTACAAAAACAATAGCACACATTAAAGTTTCATAACTCAATTTATACAACTGTAGAATTTTGTCAGTTATCGAACGCGTGGACATTATTGTCTAGGCACTGTTGATTAAACCGACTGGTAGAATTGCGAAGTATCGCTAAGCGTGTCAATTGTCAATTGCCAATTGGGAGCATTCTCCTTCAAATGTATGCTTTCAAGTCATAGACTATAGCTGGTCTTATGCTATGCAAGTCCACAAAAATAAATCCTTCCATGCGTGGACATTATTGTCTAGACACTCTTGATTAAACCGACTGGTAGAATTTCGAACTATCGCTAAGCATGCCAATTGGGAGCATTCTCTTTCAAATGGATGCTCTCAAGTCATTGGCTATAGCTGGTCTTATGCTATACAAGTCTACAAAAATAAATCATTCGAGTTGAGTCGGAGAGTGTGAAGGGGGAGTTCGTGCGACACCTTCCCTCTGATGATCTGTTGACTAAAATTCCATTAAGATTCACTCTCATATCGAGAAGAATGCGTTGATGCTTCGTCTTGTTGGAAGTGCCATTCTTCATTCTCAAACACTTCTTGAATGAAACATTTCTTCATCAGATATTTTTATTGTAAGATCAGATAAACATCATCAGTCACGGCATTCTCAAAGAAGAAATGTCTAATTATTCCATACGCTTAGGAATTATGTTCAGAGCTAACACCTGATAAGTTCACATGGAGTTCCACCTGTCAAATGAAGATTATCATTTGCAGAAAAGCTGTAATTATGACGATTGATTGAGCCATTATTTATGAAAAAGTATCGTTTTAATGGCGAAAAATAATAATTCTAAAAAAGGACAAACTGTTGTATTACAATCATGAAACATCCGGCAGCTGATAAGGTCTTACATTTGCACTCATTAATTTGAGTTAGGATATTTTGAAGTATATTTTAAATTTTTAACGTGCAGTAAAACGTTGATTGACTGTCACTGGTTTAACCGTCAGTTTCTGTTATTCGTCACCGTCTAAAAAAATTTAATCTACCATTTCTGCACATTACTACTCTTATATTGATGTTTATATTAAGCGTTTTGGAAAATTAAATACAATATATACGTATTATACATTTTTAGGATTTTATTTTCATTTTCGTCCCAAGCAAGCAGTGAAATCACGTGACTGGACATATTAATTAATAGATTTCTTTTATCCGTCTATTCGATTTTCCATCACAGCCTTGGTTCGGACGGTGACGGTTAATCGAAGTTTTACTGTACTAGATATTAAAAGTGTGCATACATTTTTTTAAACCTTCTATTTTATTTTACAACTGTTTCTGAAATGAATCTTTATTATTGATAGTTATTAAGTAAACTAGAAAATCACCCGTCATGGTTTGACGGGTGCAAATTGCCTCTTCATTCGAGAGATTTGCCTTAAAATTTGACGTGTTTAAATAGATATATATGCGAGAGAAATGTTTAACATTGATTGAAAACAAATAAAATAAACATACGTTTTATTACAGAAAATATTCTTTTTTATTTACATATTATTTAAATATTTCTTTAATCAAAAAACCTTTTGGTAAACAACATTCCGTGTGAAGTATTTTTCGTTGTTAATAATTTTCCTTGTACTTCAGATGTCTATGTGTAAATTTTAACGTGATTGGGAATCATAGATCTTGAAAGTACAACATAGAGCTGTCCACGTGAAAAGAGAGGCTCATCGAGGTAAATTCCAACATGATCGAAAGTTTGCCCCTGCGATTTGTTGATAGTCATCGTGTAAGCTGGAATTAACGGGAACTGGCGGCGGTTGAGAACGAATGGTAGATTCACGTCACTGGTGGATAATTTAATTCTTGGCAAGAAAACAAAATCGCCACGATTGCATTCAAATACAATTTGACGTCCTAACTATATCACGCGAATGATATACCCCTGACGTAATTTACTACTTTCTATTAAAAAACGGAAATTAATTTGAAATATGAGATTAATATAATTTAAAATTTCTCAGGAACTATTGATCATAGCGAGATAAATTTTATATCAATCGATAGAAAATTTTATTTCGCTATTTTAGAGCTATTAAATTTGAAATTAGAACGACAATTACACTTTTAAATTTAAAATTACTGAAATTTAGGTTATCTAACAATGAAATAATGCTGTTTAACGTCTCGCAGTGCTATGGCGCGAGTTTTATTGTTGGTGACGTCAGAGCGTTACCGGAGGATCTGGGCTATTATATTTGTAATATCATCACGAAATATGCTGAGTTATGATAAGATAGTTCAGTCGCATGATGGTTTTAATAATGTATAGAAATTTGAAAGTGATTTTAATGAGGAACAGCATCTGTATTAGTTACTCAGATTCATAATTGTGTTAAATTTTCTTAACAAAAGCCAAATATTTCTATTCATTTTTCACATTTTTCTTATCTCAAACTTGTATTATGGACTTGAGAGATATAATGACATGATGATAGAAGAAAATAAATAAATAAAAACTGGTGCTGGCTGCTGATTTTTTCTTTTTCAATTTCAGTTCAAAAACAGTTTACAACTTCTGAAATGTATTCTTATTGAATTTTGTTGTAAGAGGCTCGAAGGAATAATGCATGCCAGATAGGAGGCAAAATCCATTTCGATTCTGTTAATATTTTTAGTCAATTGATTTTTTAAAATGGTGCAATTTTCATTTTCCCTGTCAATGTTCAATTTCTTTCTTCATCTCTTGATTTGCGAACTAAGGTTGTCAATCGAAACTGATGGTGATGTCATACGTTTTACTTATTGAAATCTTTGATTTTAAGGGTATTTAAATTTCTGTAAATGGAAATGAAAAGTTTCAATTTCACTGATGCAAAATACAAGTAAAGGAGTTCTATGCTTCTTTTCCTCGATTGAATTGTCTTGGAGCACAATAGTTGAAGTATAACTCATTAAGAATTAATGGATGACAGATATTCCTGCTTCAGATCCGTTTGTTCAATAGAAATAACACTTTTCGATGTTAATGGCAATTGAAATTTCTTATTAGTCTCCACTATATTTAACATAAACTCATCCTAAACAAGAGCTGCTGTTTCATTGAAAGTGAACCAAAATTATGATCGGAATACGAAATATGGAATTAAAAATATTTTGTAATGCTTATCAGCATTTTGTATTATTATTTAAACTGTGGTTGATTAACTTAGAACTTCATTTTAAAGTTGCGTCAGAAAAAGAAAATAATTTATTAACCATTGAAATAAAAAGAAAATAATTTATTAACCACTGAAAGCTTGTATATTTCAAATGAGAATCAAAAGTCATAGTATGTAAACATGAAACTTAACTGCAGGTGATACAAACAAAAAAAGGGCAAGGATGCTCTTATTAGCGTTTCTCTATCACTTAAGAGAAAATTGTGGAACTAATCTCAATTGGCGATTTAAATTTAGCTCATTGGTAGGAATACTTTTCTCACAATAATATTCGTAAGGGAAAATCGGTTATTCAGACTGATGTTACGCTCGTAATTTTAGATTGTTCGATATCAAAGTTAGGAAACTAATTCTAGGAAACTAGTTAATGTTATGATGTGTAATCAACATTGGCGTGCTACAATAAAGTGAACATATCATTAAATTATTTGAGTATCTAGATTAATTTTGTTATATGTTAATACTGAAATCTTTGAGAAAGAATCTAGCTTAGAAAATCGGAGCTGTACCAATCTCATATTGATTTTTTTAACTAAGAGAGTAATGTATTATTATATTGCATTATGATCAACGATATTTTTCGACTAAGGAAATGTCCTACTGATCTATTTCGAGCCAATTAGTCTGTTTCATTTTAAGATAGATATTCCTTTCTTTTTTTTTTTTATTATTCCTCCCTATTTTTTTGCGAAAATATCATAAAATGTATTTCTTCTTTTAATGTCTCGACTGAAACTGTGCTACAAAAAGTGCGGGTTTTCTATCTACTTTTTAAAATTTTAACTCTCAGAGTATATCTAAATCACATAATTTTTCCCTTCTTAAAAATGTTCTCAGATATGCTAAAACATGAAGCAGCAATTGAACTTGCCACAATTTTTGAAGTTATGAAATTAAAAAATAAAACTGCGCCTTGCATGTTAAAAAACACAACTTTATTTCTACAATTGCATGTCTCCATTTAGACAAAATTTGTTCTATAAGGTAAATCATCAAATGACATATTACAAAACGAAAAGTTATAGAATTCTTTCAAAGTCATAATAACGTTCATCACTCTTTTTTTTATGGCAGCCTTGTCTCAGTTACTAAAAATAAAAGACCAAATATGTCAGCTCTCAAAATTTCTACATCTTTAGAAGCTTCATACTTCTTTTTTCATCGGATATATTTCTTTTTGAACGAACGTGAAACTTGCCCAGAATCGATCAACTCATACCCTTCATTCTTTTCGCTTGCTCCCACTTTTGCCATTTTTTTCCTGCTATTCCATTCTGTCTTTTCTGTCACTTTCTTATCTGTTCTTTTCCGTCTTTTTCTTGTTATTGTATTGACTCGGTCTCCACTTACACGACTAATGAAGCATTCGAATTTTTTCCCGCTCTTGCTTTTCGTTGTTTGGCAGGAAGAAGGCGAATCTTCCGTTTAATTTTTATTATGATATTTTTACTTTTTATTTTTTGGCAACGACGGGTTTTGTTCGATTATGCGCGCCTCGAAAGTACATTATTTACTTTGTGCGTTTAGTGAGCAGTTTTATAATAATGATTTTCATGGATTCTTTTTTTCTTTTTTTATTTTTTTCGAATCCTACTGTTTCTTGGAGGATTCTTTTCTCTTCAAAAGCCATTAAATGAAATAGTCGGCAATACGTCTTTTAAGAAGTGATTTCTTTTTCTTTTTTTCCTTCTCTAAAATGAGAATTTTTTCAGTTGTTGACTGCTATGTATTGAATGGATCAGATTCCATACAAAAAAGTAATTAAAAATGCTCAAACAATACGAAAAAAGGTCAAACACTTATAATTAAAGCGAGAGTTGGATAGTAAATTGATATTCTGATGGCCTTTTGGAAAGTTGTACTTCAAGTATCTCAAACAACTTTAGCATTGTTGAGGACTTGTTTTTTGCCCAGTTTAATACATGTAAATCGAATATTTTAGTTAAGTAAATATGAAAAGAAATGCACAAAATAAATTAATAATTAGAAGATTTTGAAAGCATTAAAGAGGTTTTTATACTTAAAATACGAAGTGAAAAAAGTCTCATTATTATTTATTTATTTATCTAAAGAGATGATTCTGAATTGAAAAGTTTATTTGTTACTGCACTCATCCTTTAAATGAAAAGTTTGACGACATAATGACTGAAAAATAAACAATAGGATTGTCTTTATTATAATACAAAAGACAAAATGACACAAAAAACAAGCCAGTTCAATTAGGAAAACTGAATAAATATGGTAAAAAGTAGAAAGATATTATTCTACACATCTGAAGAGAAAAATCTTCATATTTGACCACTAGTATAAAAACAACTTCTGTTAAAGTATGTTTATAATGTCTTTAAATTATTTCTCTTGCATCTTTGACTTTTAAATATGTTTAATACTTCAAGTTGGAATGTTGAATTTTTTATAATTTGATTATTACTGTGTTTTAATTTATCTTAAAATTTACACTATTCTTTAAATAAATATTTGATAAAAATATAAGTATTTCCTTATATTTCTGCTTGATAAGCTTTAAATTCCATTGACTAAGTTATTTGATCCATTACATAAATAAGAAATGTTATTTATTTCTTTAAAATGTAATTCAGAACTGTTATTTTAGTTTGCTCATATCTGATTTATGAATAACTTTTGTATCTGACTTATTTTTAGCCTTTAGAAGACGTAAGGTAGAACATTAAGAACACATGAAAAATAGAAATGCTTTATTTTAGTGTTTTATTCCAGTAAAAAAAACAATTTTACAATATGAAACCCGGAAATATGTAAGTGAACTGATTGCACAACTATAATTTCATTCCAAATATATTTTTGGACTGAACTTTCTTTCCTAATCTTTCAAGAATATATTTCGATTTACATTAAGATTATATAAAAAGTCAACATTAACATGTTGTATGGCACAAGTTCATTTTTTAGAATGTACAAATGGTATATTGTAAATGAATAAGTATATTCAATCTATTCTGAGTGAATGCTGACATAAATTGTTAATTAATTGCCTTTAGTAGGAAGTGACAACATGCATTTTAATCACTGGTTTTGTATGTCACAAAGGAATAATTCAGAAAAAAAGCTAAGTATTTAATAATCAATAATAGATTCCGGAAAAATTTTATCTGCCCTGTATGAAGGCAATACTTATTTAACTATCAATCATAATTGAAGGTGTTTGGACTTGATCAACTTATTTTTTAATTACGACATACTTTTCTTACATTTAAAATAAATCATACGTTCTCTTAATATGATTTCAAAGCAAAGAATAATTTAAAAAAAATTTTAGCACTCTGTTATAGTTATACTAACGTCCCATTTCGAGGCAGCATGATTCGTGACGGACCTCGTAATTTTAAACTCTGATCAGATGACAAGGACGAGACCTGAACTGGCACTACTTCTTCCAAACATGATATCCTCGACGTCAGATTTGACCTCCATCAGTCACCTACCCTAATAGCACAAGATGCCCTACAATATTATTATGATACCTTCATGATATTGTACGGCATTCAGAATATTGTGCAACGTCGTGGAGATGTTGTACAGTATCTTGTGAAAATAGGGTATACAGGGCTTTGATGGAACCATGTTTCGAAGCAGGAAAACCTCATGACCTGAAGTCGAGACCATACCCCCATTCCTTTCATCTGGCTCAGAAAATAGGATCCAGGAGTATGAAAAAAAGATATGGTGGTCTCTTTTTAAAAATCTTATGATATGAGACTAAAAAAATCCAACTATTGGTTAACAAATATGTATTTTGAAATTTAAATTCTAATTTAACCCCTTAAGGATCGCATTTTTTTGGAAGGGGCTGTCGTTTTCATTCATCTAAGGAGGCATAAAATACTTGAGATGCTTATGGATACTACGTAATTTTTATGTCAAATTATAAAGCTAATTAATGATTAAATTTCAGTTTATAAGGCTAAAATTACGATAATTCGATGCACGTCAATATGACGGGAGCGAGATTTAAGGGGTTAAATGAGTATTAACTTTGTAAACATATACGATATAAAGAATCTGTAAGAAGGATTAAAAAGAAGAAACTCTTACATTTTGTATTGCTGATTTTAATATGTCCGTCACCATTATTAACAACAAGTGTGACACGATTTTATATGAATTGTATGAAATGTAAAATGAATCAAAATTAATAATATATATAAATTTTGAATAACGGTAAATCCTCAAATGGTGGTTTTTCTTTCTGGGTAGGTAGGGGTGAGGAAGGTTTGTGGAAGTTATGGGCTTCAAATGTGGAGATCTTGAATGCTTAGTCGAATATAAAGCAAATATAACATAGGAGTATGTTGAATTTTTCTACCAAGGAAAAAAATGTCATTAATTTATAGCTAAAAAACTTAACCGTAGAATGAAAACATGGAGCCATGGTGACTCCATCCTCCATTTAAATTAAGATCCTGCCTCTGTAGAGGAAAAGATCCCTCCTCTATATCTCTTTGTTGTCCTGTCTACAGACTTTGATCCACTTGGCTTCTGGGCACTATCCATGTGGGGTTTGCCGTTTCCAGTACAACAGGCAATTTTTCAAATCCTTGATTGATTCCACATATGAATCAGATAGCATCAAAGGAAATTGCTTACCAAGAGTTCATCAGCAAAATTTTTTTGTAAACAAATTAGTTATAATAATAAAGAAGTAAAAATGGAATGTAACATTTGACGACTTTTCACGTAACTTCTCCATAAGTTGAGGATTGCAAATGATGGCACATTTATAAATAATATTTTTAAAAACCAAAATGTATGAAATAAAATTATGCGAACAAAGCATTTTACTAAATAAAATTGTTCTTGCTAAATTTCTGTGTTCAGAAAATACTTCAACAATATTAAAATGAATCAATCTTAGAGTCAATCTAACTTCGTTCTTCCATTAGAGGGTCATAGCAATGATGTTTCATTTCAGGGTTATAAGGGAAATTTGTTAATAGTCTCACAAAGCAAAAATCGTAAAAATAAAGGAGGGGTTGTAAAAGTTAAAAAGCATTTTATAAAATTCAAATCATTGTGACATTTTGCATCATATCTTGAAATGAAACTTGGAGTAACTGAAATTATAGATGTCAGCTGATGCGTTTTTTGTGTGTTTAATGTAAGCTGAGAATTTGTTTCTATGAGACTGTTTTGGCAAAGCAGATGAATTGCTAACTAATACTTATTCTTCCAAGTAAAACAACTTAACACAAATTCCTAGTCATCTAAATACTTCATTTCAACCGTGGAACTAAATAAAGTTACTGCTGTTTATTTTTATTCCTTGACTGCGATTTTTAGTTTTCTAAGAATGTTTTAAGTGCATACACAAAAAATCTAAGACTTAAAAGTACTAAATTAAAGGCCTTCATTACATAATTGGAAACAATTTGCAAAACTTTAAATCTTAACATTTCAGATAAGAGATAAAAACGCCAAAAACAAATCGCAAAAACAGTAACAACTCGTCTGTTACTTGAAAAGGCCTTAAAATTTATTTTCTTGTTTTATTGAATCTTCGCAAGAGGGTTAAAAAAACCCTCCCAAAATGTTTTCTTAGTAAATTGACCCTTTTCATTTATACCCAATTCAAAAACAAATCGAGCATTGCATTTCAAATAATTGAGTCTAATTGCTAGTCGTCAGAGGCAGATTCCAGTGATCAAAAGATCTGTATTGATAAAAAAAATTATCGACCAATCGGAGATGCTTTAAAAGAACAAACCACAATGCGAAAACTAAATTGATTCGTAAAATGTGCCTGAACCAAATGTTTTATTCGCAGTATAAAACAAAGCACGCGAGCCACCAAAAAAGAAAACACTGGGAAAAGTAATAATAACAATAACAACCGAGGAATCTGGGCGTGGTGAAAAAAAAATCTTCCTCCGGATTTTCAGGCATTTCAGTAATTGTCCTAATGTAATAAACAGCGGCAGGCGGAGTCAGTTAATGACCAACTTATATCTGCGGAATCTGGTACCGTTGATGACTGTTTTATTTTTCCCCCTTCTTTTTACTCGAATGAAAAACAATTGCGCGCATTATATTCAACTTTTCGTTGCATTTTCGAAAAATAAACGGTCTTGATGTCTTAAACAATGACTGCCGAGCACAACGATAATATCCCCACAATGGCATTCCAAAGAGTTGTTAAGTTTAATAGTCCGACTAGCAATTATTCTGGGACTTCTAGAAGAGCACGTGGGGGGAAAAACATGAATAAAATACGCTGGCAAATAAGAAGAGCAATCATTAAAATTATTTAACTCATGTAGCGCATTGTTTCAAAAGGATGAAAAGAAAAGGAGGCTTGATTGTAAGAAAGCTAGCTTTTCCTACTTGCTTCTTATTATCTTTTCTTTCTTTCTTTATAATTTTTTGTCGTCTGCATGCACATTTTAACGAACGGGTCTTTATCACAAGCTCATTTAAGAATAGAAGCACTATTTTTGAACCTGGCAATGCGTGTTTATTTGCAGACGACGCGCGGGCATTAGTGGAAGTTTATTTAAAAACGTTTCGCATCAATTTATTTAGATGATGTGGAATTTATTTCGAGAATATTTGCGCATTATAATTGCTCTCTCTCTCTCTCCTGAAAACTTAAATTAAGGAAAAGTTTTATTTCATTCGAAACAAAAAGAGAGCTGAAGCGTTTACTACGGAAGATTAGGGGAGTATTATACTGATGAAAAACGCTGTATTTTAATTCTTGCTTTTAGTCCTCGCTAATTATGGCATTTATTTCACAAAGGATGATTCTTTACAGTCTAAATATTTAAGGAAATTAAACCGCTCTAGAATATTCTTTTTTTATCTCTAATAAGCGGACTTTCTTTCTGAATTTTTCATGAAGCTTTTGTGTGTTAACTTATTTATAAGGAAACATAATTTATAAGGAATTTAAACGTTCAAATGTGTATGGAAAAGTGTGGAAATGAAATACCAATTAAGAGTTATGACTTTGTGACTTTGATGCTCTAGGAAATTCATTGCAGTGATTGCATTACAAAGCTGGAAATTCGTTTTTGTTATATTACATATATTTTTTTAATTTATGAAAGAGTTTTATTCAAAATTCAATACTGAATATTTCTAATTATAGTCTTCATAAATGTATTAGTGCACATGGATGCATCAAAAATTTTGATTAAACGTGGTTGATATACTGAAGCTTTTTCATAACGGAAAAACTTTTTAATAATAAAAACTATATTGATTTTTTTAATATGTTAGTTGTTTACAAAGATTAATCAATGAACAAGACAAGTTGCCTTTTGATTCAAATATCAGTCATTTTTGCAGTTATTTCTATTTATTTCTGTGTCTGTTTAATTTTTCTTATTGAAAATGGTTCAGAATGATGATAAATGCCATGCGCACTTTTCGGATGTGTTAAATGAAATTTGCAGTTTACAATTTAGAACTAAACTTCATTTCGGGTGATAAAAATTCCTTTTTCTTAAACTATCGACATTTTTAGTGCTATGCCAAATTTCGAAATAAATAGATTTTGGAACTCGCATTTGCTTAAAGTCTGGAAATACAGAAAAAGTAAATTTCCTTATATTTCGTATCTTTCAAGGAATTGTTTCTTTTGCATTCAAATATGGAGATACGCGTTTGAAAACAATCAATTTTATAGCTATAAAGTGTTTTGACATTTAAATGTTTTTGACAAAACATTTATTGTGGGTAAAAAGAAATCGAATCTAAGATCGATCTTTAGATTCGGTAAAAAATTAACTATTTTTATATCCTCTAAAAAGAAAGGCCTGAAACTAAAGGCAGAGGCAGAATTTATAACAATGTATAAAAGTTCAAGAACTCGATATTAAAAAAAAATCAAATGATGTATTACCATGCAGTTAATACACACAGTTAAAACTGCCCCAAAATTTCTCAATAACTCGCATGTAGATAGGAAAGTGATGGTTGCTATAATAAATCAATCACACTTTCACAATTCCTGAATAATTGTTTAATTTTTTTTATTTGGATTGAGGAATTCTTCCAATTCCGTGACATACAAATTAAAGAGATAATTAAAACTAGAATAGTTTGAATAATCATGGTTTGCAAATATGGGGCAAATATATTTCTAGGTTTTTAAGTTCTATTTACCGCATTAAAGTCAAAATTTTGAGAGTACATGGAACAGTTAGTAATGGAATGTATAATACTGAATATACTCTTATTATAATTAAAATGTAAGAAAATATTTTGAATGATGGAAATTTAAGTTTTCTATTTACCGCATTAAAGTCAAAATTTTGAGAGTACATGGAACAGTTAGTAATGGAATGTATAACACTGAATATACTCTTATTCTAATTAAAATGTAAGAAAATATTTTGAATGATGGAAATTTAAGTTTTGAGGATATTCAATAAGAAATTGATGAGCAATGTACGCTTAGTTATTTAATTCCTTCAGTCGCAGATAGAATGTCAAGCACTGTATATTGATTAACGCTTGAGAATTTGATGAATTTGTAAGATTTTTAGACATGATATTTCTTTCAAAGAAAATTGTTTTATTCCTAACTATAAAAATTAGCCCTGTAATTTTAAATTCAAAGCGGTATTTATTTGTTAGAACATAATTTTTTCTTCTTTATGCATTGGCGGAGTCTATTTGGTGGCATTAGTATTCCACATTTTTATTTGTTTGCATTTGTTTTCCACATTTTAGATCTTGAACTTTTTATAAAATTTCAATAGGTTTTTTAACGTTTTAAGACATTTATGATTAAAAGATAAACATTGAATGCTTGTTACAAAGGGGAAAGGTATCATTGTAATTTTGCATGATCTCTAAACAAACTTTCGTCCGAAGAATTTTCGTTTCATTAAATATGGGAGTAACTTTACTTTATTAATGAGAAAACTCCTAATTTACTGAATACAAGGGACACTTGAAGTTTTAAAGCAAAATACGATTCCATCTTCCTATGATATGATATAATTCCTACTGATGTAGAATCACTGGAATGTATCTCTGTGATACCTTGGAAATAGTGTAAACAATAGTTATTTGTGGTAAAGAACCTAAAGGAAACAACTTTGATTAAAGGGATTTAAAAATAATTAACTGGTTAAATTAAATATATTTTTTTATTTAGTTTAAAATAACTTATTCGGAAAAAAAATCACTAAAGGTATTCAGGATTCTGCAGATGCCGATATTTAATGAATAATGAATATTCTTAGTCACAACGACCTTCGATATTTTATGAAATAAAGCATATTAATTGTATTTTGCGTATAGATAAAAAGTATTTGTATACTATGCTTTCATCTAAAAATTGGTGCAATTATTCATCATAACAAATTACTCATTTAGCGTCTCTAATATAAGTAACTTATAAATGAACTTCATTATTCTACCCGTTAATTAAAGTCAAGGCGACTGTACAGAAAAAAAAGCGTTTAATAAAAGCTCGGTCGGTCTTTTAGCTTCCTATTTGCAGAGAAAAGTTAAGTCATGCTCGACACCGGAAACTGAACTTCTCTGCTGCAGCAGCCTAAGAAGACTCATTCCCAAATCACGTCGCCTCCTCTCCTTAAATATTTTTTTCTCCGCCTTAACCCAACCCTAGGATCAGCAAGTCGGAAGAAGATCTACCCATTTACCCGAGTGACTGATCAAGAAGTGCTTTGAGCGACATCTCTTAACGTGCGAGGCAACTATCCGCTGAGGCAAGCACGCCAGGAGGAAGGTGGGCAGGCACAAAGATAAGAACAGGGCGAAATTGATGGCGACTAAAAAAATAAAAGATCCACTGCTGCCTGAAAGAAAGAAAGAGCACCAAGAAGAAGATGAGGAAGGAGAAAGAAGAAGAAAGTAATTTGTGAAATAATTAATTACCCGCACACTGTATTTGCAGTTATATTTTTACCGAAAACCCTTTTGAACGATGCCTAACCCTCTAAGTTAAAAGATCTTAAGCTGGCGTTCTTCCCTGCTCTTTCAAAGTAATTAATCCTTTCGACTCTGCCGTATCCTTGCTCGTCTCCTGAATATTCATGAGCACTTAATTTATGCAAGAGTTAGCAACAACTACTCGTATTGATCACCCCCTTCTTTTCCCATTGTTTGCCAGAGCTGTTAAACCTAAGGGGACCGTGAGAGCCCCCGAAGTACTCCCCCCTCCTCCAAAAAGAACCTCGGCCCTGCCTTGTAACTGGGAGTTAATATATGCACAGATTTTTCTCGATACCCCACTACTGTATATTTCATCGCAAGGCCCCTGAAAGAGAAAATAAAACCAACATTAGCAATTCCCACGTCGCTGGTTCTTCTTACGAATTGGACTCCCGGACTATTTACATTGCTTGTTCGCATCCTTGATAGGAAGAGCGAGGAGAAAAAGTTGAAAAGGAGAAGAAGGAAGGGGGTACAGAGGGTACACACACACTCTCCTTCTCTCTCTCTCTTTTCATCATTGCCGATAAGCAGGGGGTGCACAGAGAACACATGGATAATGATTTATCCCCCCAAACTCTGCGAACGTGATCGGAATAATAGTGCAGCCCCTACGAATTTGTCTTTTCCGAGCGTTAAACACAAAAGCGGGAAAGAAAAAAATACAGGAGGTGAAGCATTTTCAAAAATAAACCGGCGCGGTTTTATGTGTGCTTTGTCTAAAGCGGTGGTGCCACTTTCGTCTTCTTCCTAAGACTTGATGACGGTATTAATTAATGCTTGCCCTCAAATCGTAAATCCTGGAAGATTTCTCTGACATGTGTAATTAAACCGGATTTCGTATTTGTTCTTTAACCTCTTCTTTATGACGCTTGTGAAATTTATTGTTTTCTGCACGGGAAAGTGATAGGGTGATAATTTGTTACTTCAAGTCGTGGTGCAAAAAACCTTTTTCAGTATCCAACTGTCTGTTGCTTTTTCTTGATTTATGTCTGCTGGTTTGCAGGAGTTCTTATTTGCGTATTTTAAGTAAATAAGATTTTAAGGTATTTGATCTATGTGAAGTAAACTGAAGCCTTTTTTATGTTTTATAAAAATGCAAAAACTGTACAAGAAGCTGAAAGCTGATAATTTTATAGATGTATTTTTCTGGTAAATGAATCTAAAACAGTTAAAATTATGACTATTTTGTCAAGACTGGGCAAGCTCGTCTCATGAATTAAACTGTTTGGGATCTCTTGTTAAATGATGGCCTGCTATTACTTGTCCGAAGGTAGGTCATCCGTAGATCCAGGATAAATCTGAATGTAAATAATGTAAGAACTAAAACCACTAACACAATATTGGGATTCTGACAGAAATATCAATACGAGATTACGTTGAAGCAAATTTAGTTAATTTTACTAATAAATCCAAACGTTTCCATGGGATCAAATGGTTCATTGATTTAATAAAACTTGTAATTTTTCCAAAATGGAAAATGACCAGCTTTTGCTATTATAATATTTTTTTTAATATGTTGACAAAATTGCATCTGAAAGAAAAAGATTAATTGATTTTTTTCAAAATGAATAATTTATTTCCAAATTTGGTGTTGCTTTTTAAATAAAATATGTCCTTGATCTTACGAACTTCCTAATTTTTTTATTGACAAAACTTGGTCTATTTGGTTTCAGTATCATTCTTTAAATGCCGAAATTGCTTTATGTATTTTTTAGTTTCTATTTGCATTTCATGGATATTTGATGTCTAATTTTTAGATACAAAGTAAACAAAAAAAGAAAATTGCATTTCTAATGCTATTTACTTCTATATTATGTTATAAATATTCATTGCAGAAAGTTACATATTCAAAAATAACTTTGTTTGAAGTTCTAAAGTTTGAAAGCATTTTTATATTGATTCTGAGGAGCTGAGAACTTTTAAAGTTAGTTCCCTCTTACAAATTTAAAAGTTCAGAAACAAAATCTGAGCATGAAATCTACATACTTCAGATAATAAAGTTTTTACTGCTTTCAAATTTTCCAATGGATTATCTGAACTCATACAATTCATACAATCTTATAAACAATCCCCTCAATCTTAATTTTAGGATGATTCTCAAATCTCGTTCAAAATCGACTTGAATCGTGACTGTTAATTTGTAGAACAATCTCAAGTTTCTAAAAGAAATTTGACGATTCCTTGTGGCCAGTTTTCTTATGTTCCAAAAATTATAAAATTCCTTGTTGATGACCCATCCTACAGTCAAAATAAAACAAACAACCTGTGAAGTATTACAGTAGCTGTTAATAGAACTTTTTTTCTCTTGGTACGATTTTCTCAGGCATATAGGTAACATCTGAATATCTCGTTTCAATACTTAGTCCATAAATCTGCAGAAATATTGAACGTTTCAGAGACAAAATATCATGAGCAGTTTCTGACAAACTTTGGAAGAAATTTTCCGATGACTAAACATGTCATTTGGATTGCCAATTCGTACTTGCATCAAATTTCGCAGTTCTCATCTAGGCCTGCGGTGACCTGGTTATAGAGCATCGGGATCAAGGAGCCGTGGGTTCGAGACTTGATTATTCCGAAGAGCTGTCTCGTATGCAGGGCCATCTTATTCAACCGGCTAATTGGTCTGTAGGCCTGGGGACGCCATTGATCTAAGGACGCCTAAAAATTTACTATACTAATTTTATTTCAATGTTGTGAATAACATTTTTTATTTAATTATAATTTTAAATATGTTGAAAGTAAAAATATGATGAGGGCTTGTAACTAGGCAGCCATCGATTTTGTAATTTTACATAAACATTCATATCAGTTCAAAAAATACTTATACAGATGCGATGTATGAATATTTTTACATTTATAATGTAACCTTTAAAATGAATCATGTATATGATTAGGGGACCCGGAAGTTGGCTTGCTAAATCCTATTTTGAAAAGGCGCCGATTTGCAGAATTATAAGGCATTAATCAAAGAACATGTGACTCTTTTCGCTCCTCAATTATTTTATTAGGTAGATATTTTAGTTGGATAATAGGCTTTCAAATTCCTGGTTACAGTTCTGATGGAGCGCGAAATTACTCTAAGTCAGGACGCTCAAACTTGTTAAGATGTTCCTGGGCGTATGTGGGCCTGGTGCGTTTTAAATCTGCCGTCGTAGGTCAGTTGTTCTGGCGTTGGTGTTACGTGGAAGTATAGAAAGCTCTTTTCCGGCTCTGGAATTGTCCTTCCCTTCTGATCATGGCTCAGAATTACGATTTCTGCCTTAAAATAGCCTTGTATAGTTCCAAAACAGGAAGTTATTCCAACGAGGCGAATCCAAGTAAATTATAGAAATCTTAAACTCCGTCTGTATACTAGGTGGCTCACACATGGCCAACTTACAATATGTATGAAACATTCAAACTTGACAAGATGCGCTTGCTCTACATGCTATGAACTTTAGTTTTGGTGAGGATTGATTATCGGAAATTTTGGATCGGATATATATGTAGAAAATTTTTCGAGTTATCTCTCTTAAAGAGAAACCTACCGTCCTCTCTTTCTAGTACATAAGAGGGCACATGGTTTAATTTTCTTCTTTATTGTATTCTTAAGAGAAAGCTGCAGATTTATCAAATATTTCTTTGTATGTTAGAAATACACACACGCGTCAAAACAGTAATCTTCCCAGTTCACACACATATAAGTGAAAAATATTTAGTTATTTTTCCCTGTTTTCTGTCTTCAGAAAATCAAAAGAAAATCTGCAGAGTCATCGTTCTATTCCATTTTGTGATGACCTTGATAGGTTTAATATGTAAGTCTATTCTCTACAACCCATCTATGTTGGATATTCTATACAATCCCACCTTAAAACAAACGCATAACTCATATTTGTAAAGTTTTAACGACAAACATCTTTAAATTAGAGCCTTTAATAGTGGTTTAGTGACAGAATCTTAACTGCCATATCGACGGATCGTGTTTTGACATCAAATGACAGTCGAGATCAGACATGCACGCAGGCTTGGTGTATAAATCTGTCGGTGCAATGAGGAAATTTGGACTGAAGTTCTGGCTCGGGCAATTTCCTTATTGTCTGATCATTGTTCAAAATTACAATGCCAATCCTCAATAACCCTCCGATAGCTTTTAATGGTATGGTTTTATGGCACAAGAATCATTATGTAGTATATTTTGCCAGACAATTAATTATTCTTCTCTAAGGTAAATTTTTTAAACACCGATGTAAATTTAACAATTCAAATCAAAACTCCTTTTTCTAAATAAGTAATGCAATCAAGGGGAGCCCAGTCACTGTTTTTGAGATAGCTTCTTTCTTTCTTCACTTCTTTCATTGGATTCCTGTAATGTCCTATATCTTTAAGTCGAGTCAAACCAGAGAGTTTCATTTCGTTTTCATCATATTTTGGATTTATTTGCATTTGTAAGAAAAAGCATAACATGAAAACAACATAAAATAAGAAAAAAATATTACACCATACTTCCGCTTTTTACTCTGCCCCTGTATAATATATGGCAGGACTGCGTTATATATGTAGCAAGCTAAGTACAATGACATTATCAAAACATGAGGTTATGTAATAAAATGTATAATAAGTAAATGTCATAAAGATAGATAATATGTAAATGTAGAAAAAATTGATATTAAAAATTACATAAAAATATTATGTATTAACGTGTTTTGTTGGCTTTAATCTCAATTGGTCTAGCATAACTAGCCAAGTCCACGTGTTAAGGACTTAACATAAAGAGGAAGTGTGACTTCTGCTGTTTATCAAGATATTCTGGAGCATCTAGGTATCCCCTCAGGTAGAAGTCTACTTTAGCTGCAGTGGGGGTTGGATGACTTTCTGGAGCATTTTCAAGGGAAACTAGCCCACGCTTGAAGGTATGCCAGCAAAACTTCTAGCAACCAGGTACAAGCTTTTGAATATTGCTGGTTAAGAGCGCAAACAGACGACAGAACTCATTATCTTCTTCCTCCGATCCGTCATCTTCAGGGATCGCGGTGGAGTAGCGGTAAGGCCTCGGAACCGGCGGGCTCCAGGTTCGAAACCCGATTCCAATGAAGATTCGACATGCTTGTGAGCCCGGTGTAAATATAACGTGGATCAAACGTCCTCCCGCTGGTGTGGTGCGGAAGCAATGGAGTAGCTGCAAATTGGCCGCCAGGGGCGAACTTACAACATGCCTTCCTTCCTCTAAGAGTTAAATAAACTTCGAAATAAAAGATATATATTCCAGGAAAAATTTTTTTATTTAATAACACAATGCGTCGTTTGGCATTCTTGATCTCTGCAGATTGGTTGCGAAATATCGCGACCACCACCAGTTTTTCTTTCACGTACCTGCAATTTACCGACAAAAGACGAAAAATATAAATTGTTCACAATAGTTATTTTTTTATGTACACAATGACTAAACTAGTGAAGCTGCTCTTCTTAGATATAAAACTGTTTTCCTACAAGTCTGATTTTGCCGCCCCCCCCATCTACGCCACTGTGCGAAAGCTTGGAGAATGATGTGCCATCTGATGTATCGTCCTCGGAATCTGACCGCAATTCAAAATTACGAGGTTCGTCGCAAAACATCCCTCGAGTTGATTCAAAACTGAACATTAATATACTAAACTAAACCATGATCTTCACCCATGCCATGCCATAACACACTAGACCACTGATCACATGTTTCTTATTGTGTCTCGGCATATTGCGGAACAAGACTGCGCTGTGCATTTTATAAATTTAGCACAACGAAGTCATTAAAACATAAACTTCTGTAAAAAAAAAGCTTGCTCCTTCTCCCCGAAAAAAGTTTTAACAAAATATAGTTCTCAGAGAAATGCCTCCGGAAAAACACAGATATTATTTTAATATATTCATTCACTCATTTCTCTGGAGGCAGATTGCACCGACCATAACAAATCCGCATTTTATGATTTATATAAATATTCCATCGGATCCACGATTGGTTATTAAATTTAATACAACCGCCCTGCAGAGGATTCGTGCGCGTGGGAGGTAAACACGGGCCCCCACGACTTTTTATTTTGAATGATTGCTCCCTTCTTTCTTAAGCGTCCTCTCCGAAGCTAATTTTTATTCATAAAGACACCCCTCGCGATGCTGGTTACTTACTCACTAAAGACAAATTGTTGAGACGAAATAGCCTTATCTGGAAGCGTTATTTTTACGATAGGAACAGTTTTTTTCCTTTCCTCTTTAAACTGCAATTTTTTCCCCTCCTAAATATTTAAACTGAGCCGTTGGTTTCTTGAATCAATATTTACACACTGTGTTGCGTTAAAGACAACATTTGCCGATGATAAAACTTCCAATAAAAGACTAAAGAACGGTTTTTGCTACCTTTGAAACTTAATAGCTGAGGGGGGTTTTGTTTTGTTTTTCAGACAGGCGGCTCTTATTTTTCGAAGAAGGAACGAACTTTGATGGAATTTTTTCATTATTATTATTTCAGAAGACCCTATAAAAGACCCGCGATTTAGAGCATAAAAATCGTTTTTCTTGTTTGAAGAGTCTAGGAAAAGGAATTTAATAGTCTTTAATGAAGTGCTCCAGCTAACTGCTTTTTTAAACTCTGGATAACTCTTTTTTTTACACGCGATGACTGTCAAATAACATCGTTTCGAGCGCTAATTACGGGCAGAAGGATCTTGCGCATGTGTTTCGTATTTAAGGCCATAAAAACTTGCCCTCTCTGAAAGAGATCACGTATTAGAAACATTCTTTTGTCTCTGTATTTAAGTTTCAAAATCATGGAATGAATGAAGTCAAAAAAGAAAGAAAGAAAAGGAATCTCTTGAAAGAAAATGCAAACTAACCAGCTAACAATGTCGAGGGAAAAGAATAAAAACGAATAATAGAATGGCCTGAAAAAATTTCAAGATCACTTGCTGTCCAGGGTGAGTATGTATTTTCCATATCAAGTAATACTCATGAAATGTAGTAAGGATTTTACTGATGCAACAAATATATTTTAAATTCAGCTTAACTTTTTACTTTTTGGTGGGCGAGGAGAAAATATTGCAGTCATCAAAAAATTACACTTCGAGATTTCCATGCATTTCCTCGCTTAAAACTTAAAAAATTCGGGGGGAAAAACAATTTTGGAAATTTGTCTGTAAACACGGTAACTCCAAAACTGAACAAGCTAAGCGAATGACATTTAACATGTGGTCTTTACACCAAAATTACAGATGCATATCAAATTTTGGGCGAAAGCCCTCGAATGGAAGTTTGTTCTTCATGTGCATGTGAACACAATAACTCAAAAACACAACGAGCTTGACAGATGAAATTTGCTGCACGGTTTTGCCATTAGAATTGTAGATAGTCAAATTTGGAGCCAAATCCGTCAGTGTTTTAATTATCTGTTGGTCTGTATGTTCAAGAATATGCGAAAGTGATAACTCAAAAACTCAACAAGTTAGATGCACTTTAGTATATGAAGTTACCAGTGGCGTAACGAGGTAAGTGGCGTCGCGTCATAATATGATTTTTTCGGCCCCTTCATCATCAGTGACTTAGCTTGTGTAAACTGTTGCTGTTTTCTCGTCTCCTCATCGTATTTGGCTTTAAAAAGTGACATTAACATTTTGTCACCGTAGCCAGTTTGGCATAGCGGAAGTAAGTGACGCCCTAAAAAGAATATTTTTTTAGTTCAGTCATTATCAGTAGTCTAACAAGCATAAATGGAGACGGGGGCTTCATATTTTTCGTTAAAATTTGCATAATGCTTTGACTCTATATTGACCCGAAAACTGGCGCCTGAGGCATCTATACCTCCCCTTGCCCACCTGTCGCTATGCCATTGGAAGTTACACGAAAACTGTAGACCTGTGTCTAATTTTGGACGAAATTTGTGAAAGGACAGTCTGAATCGGTGGACGGAAAGGGTTTAAATTGCATACTGCGACCCTTTTCACTTTACTAGGAAGCTCTACAGGAAACGCTCAAATCATAAAGAAATGACATCGATTCTTTCATATAATATGCCATGCTCTTTGTCAGGAAATAATTCTTAAGTTTAAAAGTAATCAACACTGACATACGGAAAAATTCTTACGTTTCTTAGTGTCAAAAAATCCATTAAAAGTCAATTTAATTTTTTAATATAGTATGTAGGCTTCTAATCCCGATAGTTTAACATATCTAGCCAATTCATGAGAATTCAATCCACCATTACTATACTCCCAGAAAAAGCGAGACCCCGCTTACTTATCTGGCGCCTTCTCATTTACGAGTACGTGGATGAGAAGCCACCCGGGGGAGGCGTCATGGAGGTAAACAAAAGAAGAATTACCCCGCCCTGCCGTAGCATCCGGTTCCCAGAAAACCGGCCGAACAATAAATTAACCGCACAAGGGATGCAGGTGGGAGTGAAGCTACCTCCTCCAGGGCGACCGGCACTCCCCCAAGCCACCGGAAACACAATTACAATTACACTACCTCTACTTTTAAATTGTGTGTTAAATGCTCGCGAGTGCCATGCACCGTCCGCAGAACGCATCCAGCACCACCCGAGTGCCGGGAGCACAGCACCTCCACCACACAAGATCCACCTCGACGCATCCACAGACCAGAAGAGTCGCCAACTCATCCGGCAACTCTTTATTTTCGCTTTTTTACGAACTACAACGCTACTTGTACTCTACAAAAATAAATAAATTTATTTTACAATAGAATTTTGTTTTACCAAATAACGATACAATATAATAGTAAAACAGTTCTCTATTCTTAGCTTGGCAAAAGTTTTCGAAAGAAAACTGAGACAATCATAATCGGTTGAGGTTACAGATCATGCAGTACACGATGCATATTTCAGTCACAAATTCTCTAGTCACTATGCCATCGTGTGTAGCGGAGGTAACCAGGAAACCGAATCACCGTCCAGGTAGCGTCCGGGTTTCTGCATGACCGTGGTCATAGCGAGAGTTCGAGTACTGAGGCAGGAGTCCTAGTAGCCGATCCGTCCCGAAGGAGGTACATACTATCACTGGTGGAGGGACTTGGAGCACCACCATTACTATGCTCCAAGGAGAGACGAGTTCCTGCTTACTTATCCGGCAGCAACTCATATCCGTGTACTCGCGGTGTCCCCTGTGGGTGGTGTAGCGGAGGTAAGTGGAACCGGAGTATAACATGATTTTTCCGCCACTCTGTGGCTTATCGGGTGAATAGGGCCCTGGACATGGTGGTATTATTTCGCACCCTCTTCATATTTGATTTTAAAAATTGCCCTACCGCACTAATATTTTGTCTCCCTGGCGTCCCCTTGATACTGTCTCCGGAGAGCATCTGTACCTCCCTTTTCAACCCGTTGCTACGCCACTGGATTCATTTATATCATGTACGTTGGTATGTGTGCCCTCAGTGTCGTAAAAATTGTTCTCATCATATAGTTTTATATTTTACTACACATTTTTTTTCTCACCGAAAAGAGAATTAGAATGGAATCCTCGTATCTGATTGAAAAATATTTTCTGAAATTCTATGAGTATTACTTTCAATTCCAATTCTGAAAATAATGATAAGAGTTTTTTTTTGTAAATATTTTTCAGAAAAAAATACTACATAATTCTTTATTTACCTATAATATAATTTAGCCTTAATTTGGTAGTTAACCTCCTTATATCCTTCCAGAATGAACTTCTGAATAAGATGCAATTTCAAACGGCAATTAAAATGAAAACTGCCCTTCGTTGTGCTAGTTATTTCAACATGGCCGCGTGCAGCGCACAAACTGCTCTTTTCCACAATTCCCATGCGTCCAGCAATCAAGCACTGTGCGTAATTTTGGAGCCCTCCCCTTTTGGGAACGATCAGATAGCGATAAAGCATCCCTATTCGACCACGGGTCCTTTCAGTTTCCAATTTATACACAATTTCTCCCACCCTTTCAGTACGGACGATCAGAGGGGTGCACCAAGTATCGTCTGCTCGATCGGACTGGACGATAAGTACACACTCCTCCCACCCCACCTACACAAAAATAGAATCGATTACTACAGGCCTCAGAAATTCTCGCCTATCAAACGTGCATTAAGGGGGGGGGGGGCGGGCGGGGTCACGTGACGATAGGGGTCGTCGGTGGCAGTGGGAGTAGTACTTACCGGTATGGCGGTGGCAATTAGCAGAAAAGCGTTACGGCTGATACGATAGCTTGCCGGATGCGTCATGCCCCTATCTATGACGTTTATAATTCCGTCATCAAACTCTCGCTAAAGCGCACGGCTGCCTAATTACGAAGAGCTAAAGCCGTGGGCTACGACCGCAATTTGAAAACCTGGAAATGAATACAACGGGCTATTTGCTATTTCCCGGTTTATAGGTTTGGGTTCAGCGGAGACTCAGAAGAAAAGTGGGATGGAGGTTGGTTTTAAATGAACATTGGGTGGAAAATGTTCGGTGGGTGGTTTCGGGTCTGGTGATTGCTCGTGGTTCTGGATTTAACAGCATTGCTGGATTGTTAAAATATTTCTTTATTTTACTATTTATAGGAGAGAAAAAAATTATTCTCAAATCTTCTTTATTCTTAATGAGAAATTCTCCGTTATTCTTTATCTTCAAACGAGAGATTCTCTGACGGGTATTACCAGAAAATATTCGAATGGTTTTATTTATTTGTTAAGTTAACGTTTGCCTGTGAGTAAAAATAAATATAAAAAAAACTTAAAAAAGAAACGCTTTTACCAATGCATTAAAAAAGAAAATAATAATTTTTTCTCAAAAATCTGGAGGTCAAAACAAGAATCGGAAAAGCGTGAGGCACAGGTAGAAAAACTGTAAGTAAATTATAATTGTAATCACATTTATAATATATTTTATATGATGAATTTTTAATAAAATTTCGTTTCATATGATAATCATTGTGGTTTTATATCTTTCTCCTATTGTTTTCAACGCCTCACGCTTTTACGATTTTTGATTTGACCTCCAGATTTTTGAGAAAAAATTATTTATTTCTTTTTTAATGCATTCGTAAAAGCGTTTTCTTAAAAAAATTTTATATTTATTATTTTCTAGTTTTTAGCCTTTAATTTAAGTCATATTTCAGTATTATAAATATTTTATACATCAACTAACTAAAGCAATTATTTTATTGAAAAAATTCTGATAAGATGTACGTAATCAACCCTATGCTTTATTGTACCATATGAGAAAATGGTGATTATTTATGCATTGTGATATTAACTAGGTACACAGTAATGATTTATTCTTAATATAACGGAATACGTATCAAAAATGTTTAAGAACATTTTGTTTTCTTATAACATTCATTGTGGCTTTATAAGTTTGTTCTATTGTTATCAGCGCCTCACGCCTTTACGATGTTTGTTTTAATTATTTTTATTGAAACATTTAAATTTCTGTGTAAAGTATTTTAGTTCTCAAAAGTACTATAGATGGTGCCACTGAAACCTACCGAGTGCAAACGTAATTTTGCAATTTTTTTAAAAAAATTGATAATTGAAAGCTCTAAAATTATTAAATATTGCATTGTCATCAAATCCCAATAAATGTACAAAATTTCAGAATACTAGTGCATTAAGAAGTGAGTGAAAAATCGATCACAGAATTCCAAGCTTACATACACACATGAAACATTTCGAACTTAGTAGAAGAATTTAAAAAACAGAGGTTCCTCTTCTCGCTCCTTTTGCTACGGTCTGATCTCACTGGAATATATATATTTTCCCGCTTCACAATTAATATGACCGATGCTCAAAGTCATAATAATCCAGACAGCACATTGTCTTGTCTAACATATTTGTATAATGCATTAACACTCTGACTCCTAAGCCGGCCGTAACCGGCCATGCAACTTCTATACTAGTGGGCCGGATTTCGGCCGGTTGCTGTTCCGAAAGGGGAGGGAAGGCAGTTGGGCGAGCGGTCATTAAAGGGACCCTTAAGGGAGAGATAAGAGATGAAAGGCCTGCCATTCATATCTCCCACCACCCGTAGTGAGGAGAAAACGGGGAACGTGGCGGACGAAGCCATCCACAGATCAATGAGTAAGCAAACCTCCGTATACAACTGTACTCAGATTTTGAGAGCTCTTAGTAGTCAGAGGGTTAAGTTACTCATGGCAGTACTCTCAACATCAAGATCGATCTCCCTAAATCTTGCCTTAAAAAAAGAATCTCAAAAAGTGTCCCCTTGAAATCTGGCAGGGTAGATGGAACCTTTCGGAAACTGGACGGCGAACCTTCCTTTTCGTTCCTCAAGTTAGCATTAATCCAGTCTCATTCAATTGAAAAATCAATCAATTCAACACAGGACATGGGCCCTTCGTGACCTATCTTCAGAGGTTCGGTTTATGTTCACGCGATCGTTGCATTGGCTGTGATAAAGGTAATACAGACCGCTACGCAACAGACTGCCCAGTGACAAAACCTTTTCATTTCATGAATCCCAGTTCTGAAAACCTTTCGACGTGGTGTGAAAATATTGTTCAAAACGAAAGGTCCCTGGCACGACTCATGAATATTATGAAGGTCCTGCATGGACGAAGGCATGATATCATCATTGATTAAGAAAAATTTTTCTCGCTTCCACCAGCAATTAAGACATTCATTGCAGACTTTTTCAGTTTGCTTTATGTGTCAATTGTTATTGTTTTGGTTTCATTTTTTTCTCTCCTTTCTGTAATTCATTTTTACGCTGAGAGTATAACCGTATACCTTATCTGGTCGGTTCTCTCCCGATGGATTAACAATAATAATAATGATTAACTAAGAGGAAATTGCAATTTAAGTAGCCGGAAAGGTCAAATACAATATTCTTATGTCATTTGTATGACAAAAAAGTTTGCTTCACCGCGTATTTCCCTCTCTTCGCTTGTCTCCTCTTTCCCTCCGCCAGGTCACCGCGGTCATCCTTTGACCTCCCCCTATACTCTCAGATTTTGCAGGACATGAATCTTTTGAATAACCTTGGTGCAGAACTTTACTCTGTGGAACCATATAAGGCAAATCTCAAGGGACTAGGTGGAATAGAATTTATTTTGCACCATCATCAGATCACAAAGATAGTAGATGAACAGGCATCGAACTCTAAAAGATTTTACACCTCATAAAGAGGAAGAACCCACGGAAAGCTTCAACTGCAACAGGTCCCAATGGAAAATCGTTTATTACTTTGTAACATCACAATCGCAGTATGATGGAAATGCTTCAATCAAAATAAGAATCCCATTCTGCCTAACTTTATAAACTTTCATTATAATTATAGAAAATTTATCTAGAAGTGGATAGAACTATTCATGTTTCAAGATAGTATATAGTCTCCTGATATGGTCTCCTACAAATGAATTACTCTTTGAAAGGAAGTTGGGAGTTAACGTAAAACCCAGGAACCATTTTTCTGGAATTAATGTCAAAATGAGAATAGAATTTCGAGGGAAAGGTTTGACCAGGGCTTCTTAAATAGTGGATTGCAGCCCTAAATGGGGTCGTGTAGAAAAATACTGGAATAGAAGAAACTTTGACAGGACACTCTTCTTTCAGATTTTTTATCATTTGTATGAAAAATAACGAATAAAATTATCTTGAATTAAAAGATTTCCTTAAAATTTGCTGAACAGAGATTTTAAAGTTCGTTTGAGATAATACCCAATCTTTTTTAAAAAAATTTCTTTCTTTGGAGTCTCAAAAATTTCTTCTTCACTAAAAGGGATTGCGAATTAAAAAGAAGAAGTACTGGACTAACTAACTAAAATTATTTAAAAATGCAGCCAAAAAGTTGTCTCAGAGAAATAAATAAAAAAATAATTAGTTCTAAAATCTCTTATGATTCTAATTTTATGATGTAAAGTTATTTTAAATATTGAATTACATCGCACAGACATTTATAATTTTTTTCTCTCTTTGAAGATATGTATGCTTCAATGCGTACGATAAATTAAAATGTCCTTAATGTTTCTTTAATTTTCTTAAATGTTTTGACTAAAGACATTCGACTGGCGTAAACTTAATCATGAGCCCCTTAACCATTTCAACCTGACTTTTGCATGATTAAAATTTAACTATGAAGAGCAGTTTAATTTAATGTTGACATACTAAAAGAAGTATGCTATGAGTTCAAAGTTTTTCACTTTCCCGTTTCCTCTAAATCTCCTGTGGCAATATGTCCCAATCGTGCAGTCGACTGGGACTACTCCAGTAAAATATCTGTAAAACCCTCTTTCCTGCCGTAAGATTAGTATGTCAGTGAAACAACTTTACAGCTTCGTAACAATAATCTTGTTACAAAGAGAAAAAAAAATCATAGGTCCGCCATTTGCAATCTGAGAATGTTTCCAAGTTTCTTTAATCATAATTTTGTGTTCCCTAATTCCTTAAGAACACTGATAACATAAAAACTCATATAAAAGTGGGACTTGTTTACCAATAGGAAATGAAGTCTAATTTCCGGGACGTATATGCTCATTAGGGCCAAAAGGGTTAAAGCTCTAGAATAGCAAATTGTTATCAGTATTGCATTCAACATAAGTCGAGGATTTTCAGCTTTTCTCCGATGTGCTTTCCTTACAACTAAATATCTCTCTGCCTGGACATTTTTTTTCTGCACAGGAAAAACGTGTCATGTGGTCAATAAAGTAGTCCTTTCAAAGATTTAACTTCTCAAAATTGGTTTTCACTTCACTATTTTGCATACATTTATTTAGAATAGCTATAACGAACGTACTGGTCACTATGCTTGAGAAGTAATTTAAATAGATAAGTTAAATACATTTTTAAGGTCTCATGATAATGTATTTTCTATTTGGAAATTAAATAGTAATAGTGAAAAAGGCGCACCCTCTTGTAACAGTCATAGATTTCTCCAAAACTCCTCTGCAGGCATTTCACTAGAGTCTCAAATGAATTTGAAATGTTTTTAATGAAATTTTCAATAATTAAAAACAATCGTATCAATAAAATTTCAAAGAAATCTTTTGTCGCTATTAGTTCCTCAGAATTTATTAAAGCGGGAATACAAGGTTTTAGAAACATTTCTGAATAAGGCATTGAAAATTTTACAATTTCTTTCTCTACAATCTTTTCGGAAATCCATTCTTAAAAGCTCACGACAGTGTCAAGACATAGTATTAGGATTTTCTTAATATATCATTGACTTTTTGATCTAGCAGTTCTGGTACTGCATACAGTGATTATCTGCAAAAAGTATCTTGCAGGATATAAAATTTATAAAAGGTAGTAGATTAGAAATTATCCATGCGCTGAACTATTGAGTTTAAAATCTGATAAAATCTGTTTGATTTTCTATCTTGTACTATCTTAGAAAGATCTTTTGGACATACTTAAATTGAATATAAATCTGCAACTGAGTACTTATTAACCTCAAAATGTCTTTATAAGCTTTTATTCAACTTGAATGTCTTGTCCAGAAATATTGAGATCGATTTCTTACACACTTCCAATCGAGCTACAGCTTTGAAATTTAGCACAGTGGTGGGTTTCCGGAGACAATACAATGTTATGAAAAAAAATTTGCAATCTATACTTATTTTAAACCTAACAAAATGATATTAAAATTTCAGCCTTATATTTGGGCGATAAAGTTTGGAAGGTGGCAACTTCACGTTACGTAGGGTTATAACAACACCACTAGACGACACACAATAGAACGGGGCGCGGCCTGTGAATCATCCACATTTCGGAGCGGCTTGAGAGTCAAAGATCAGATCGGGGAAGTGAGTCTTGTTTCGTCTCTTGGTCTGTGTCGCACTTTTTTCAAATTCTAGATAATGTAATCGCAATCGTACTGCGTAAGAGAAATATATATATACAGATGGCGATTATTGAAACGTCTACCCAACGTGAGCGGCGGCTAGAAAAAGCAAGGAAGAAATACGGAATTTGACTCAACCGGAACACTCGGATTATCTCAAATTCGAGATAATGTAATCGCAATCGCGCTGCGTAAGATATATATATATATATATGGCGCGTATTAAAACGGCAACCCAACGTATACGTAAATTTAAGCATTTGTAAAATGTTCAAAAAATTTACAATGTACGAAATAATTTAATTTGCTGTGATAATGGAAAATTTCGTCAAAAAGAACTCAAAAGTAAAAAACATGAGTGTATATAATTTTACTTCTACTAAAATATAATCCTTCAATAGCAATGCGAAAAAATGAACACAAAAGTTGAAAATAATTTTTCTGGTTGCAATAAAATGCATGGTTCGAATAAAAGCTTGGGCGCCTTTACGTTCCAGGAATATTCCATTTGTTTAAGGAAATGTGCACAAAATATAAGGTGCTATATAAGGCGCCCACGCTTTTATTCGAACCGTGCATTTTATTCTAATCAGAAAAATTATTATATATATTTTCTTGTTATTTCATTAATTTCTTGGAGATTATGATAAATCCGTACTCATATTATTCAAATAATTCCAAACTGACGTGTTTCTTAAAGAGATAAAGATTCTGAATTCTTTCCTTCACTGTTTTTTAGATTACATCAAATAATTAAATCAAATTTGTTTCCAAAATATTATTGCACTCAAAATTTATTTGATTTGTGATAGTATAAGTTTTTCTTCAAAATATTGGACAAGACGTTTCTTGTAGATTTCGTAAACACACAACATTAAATGCGCACTAATTCTCATATGGTAAACTTAAAGATAAAGGTTGCAAAATTGGGTTTTTTCAATTATAAATGCTGAGAAGTGTGCGAGAATAAATTAAAAAATGTCCTGATGCAAATTCTATTTTGAAACACTTTAGCTGCTCCCATTTCCTAGTTAGAAAGAAAAGAGAAATCTTTTAGATGTTCTGAAACAAGAGTGAAAAAAAATGGGGCGATGTTTGCTAAGTTTAAAAAAAAGAGAATAATTTGTCATATAACGACCATTTGTTTATCAAGGAGCTTATATGTGCGAAATCATTGGTCAGATTTTACTATCTGGCTATGTGATCTTTAATTATTATTTCATTAAGAGAACAAGAAACTCACAAATGGCTTGAATTTAATGTAAGAAAATAAGAAAATTGATGCATTATTTCATTGGTAGATTAAACAATGGAACAAAAGAAAATAGTTTAAAATTTAAAACAGTCTAGGGAGCTTTATCCTTATATTCATAAAGAAATGACAGCAATTCTAAACGTTAAATTTTTAATTTTTTTATCATTTATATCCTACCCCTGTTATGATTTAAATGATAAATGAGCTTATAAATGAAGTTACAAATTTTTATAGTAGAATTTTCTCTTTTTCTGGAAACTTTTTCCGCTTTTCTGGTGAATTTGCCGGAGATTGTCTCTTTTCAATGTCCTGCAATGGTTGAATATCATTTTGAAATTCCACCTTCCTTTTAACATTGTATTTCCATTTCTTTTAAATCTTGGCGAAATTTTTCCTGACTGATTCTAAATTTTCATGTGCGAATGGAGAAAATGAACTCATATTACACCCTAATTTCTTCTAATTTATTAACATTTCTTCTACAATAAATTTCTAGTTCGAGTCTCTTTGGTTTCAAAGAAAGTTAGTTGCAACCAATTTCAAGGTTAGATTAGGTTATATTAACGTCCCGTTTTGAAGCAACACGAGGGCTATTTAGGGACGGACCTCGTAATTTTGAACCGCGGTCAGATGACGAGGACGACACCTGAGCTGGCACCCCCCTCTCCAAACTTCCACGCCACACCAACGAGAGGACGTTTGGCCACTACGTATGATTTAGCGTGCAACAGGCCTCATACACGGCGGATCTTCAGGGGAATCGGGTTTCGAACCTGAGACCCTCCGGCCGAGACCTTACCACTAGGCCACCGCGGCCTCTACCAATTTCAAGGATTACCAGGCTTTTCACTCGTTTGTTTTCATTTTGAACTTGCTTCATTTTCGTTCTTCATGAGTTTTCTGACTTCAGGATAAACAAGAATCTACAAATGCCCCTTCCTTCAAATTTAATTCCAAAAAACCCGGAAACTATTGACAAAGGTATTTGAAACATTCTCCTTCTATTTGGGTCTTAAAAAATTATTTTATAGGGCCCAATTTTATATGAAGCCGTATTCTCCAATAAAGCGGGAGGGAGAGGACTAGTATACTGGGTCCATGAGGGATAGATGGGATGTTAGGATAAAATATATTCTTTTGTTCTTGAAATTGAAACCTTTCACATTGCAAGCACAAAAGTAGCAATTATCAGTATGATTTTCAGACTATCTCCAAATCATTGATATAAATTAATAAATGAAATTAATTCTACTTTTAGGGTTGGTCTACCTTAGGAACACTGGCCACCTTTGGCTCACCTACCTTATATGTAAAAATTTTTATTTTTTGAATACGCTTCAAAATGGTAGAAGATTTATAATTCTCAATGCGTTGTCGAGTCAGTGGCGAGTTTAGCACCATTAAAACAATTGAATCATTTTGGTAAAGGCGAGACATTTAATTGTAATTTTGTTAATACTGATAAAAGTAGACATTTAGTTACAATTTTTTTAACGCTCATAAAAGCAGACATTTAATTGTAATTTTTTTAATGCTGATAAAAGGAAAAAATTGTTTCAATAATTCGCATTCGAAAAAAATGGCTAGACCGCAAAGATGAGCAACTCTTGAATTTTTCCTTCTTTTGGATGCGAGATCTCCTGTCCACAGAACTACTAGTAATAGATGGGATCTTTTGAATGTTTTTTCATTGTTTTTCATCATAAATTATTACAATTATTATCCTTCTCTAAGCCACAAAGAAAAGATTTATCCCAATGGTTTCACGTGATATAACCGAACCAGTCAAGCGTCAGTTTAGTTTAAGCAGGTTCACTTGTCGTTTTATAGTTACTTGAGGAATATTTTAGGCAGGTGGCCATGACGACACCGGAGATAGGAACAATACTCCTAACGACACAATTGAGAGAATGCTTAGCCCCTGTGAACGATCACGCAACCGATTGCGGATCCGCGCAATTGGGAATGATTTTTTAAATACGTTCCCTGACATCTGTCGCCTTTGAAGGTGGCCATTGGCGGTCAAATTATCGAAGGTGGTTGGTGACACACTGGGAAAGTGCGAAGGAATTGATCTTGGAAGTAATCTTGAAAACGATAGCTGTGACTGGAGTTTGATATATAAGATCACTCTGGCAGACAAAGCTGGCAGGTTGTCTGTAGAGAATGAACTCCAAACTGGACGAGTAGGGAGAAACTCGCTTCTAATAGCAATAAATATCGAATGTGACGACCCCACATGCTTTTTTGTGTATTTTTTTTATTAAAATCTAGATTATAAACTATGCATTCTATATTAATCCAAATGTTATATTGGAATGAAATATTAGGAATATTAGCTGGAAGAAAGCAGCTCAGTTTCATAGGAAAGTTCTGAAAGCGGCTTTGTGTCAATTACAATAGCAAACGCTGGTTGTATTTCTTTGGTAGTCTGCGCGTTTTATTATTTAATTCCATTAAATAAACTTTAGGTCGTGTAATTTTTCTTAGCAGGCGATAAAAAAATGTCGCCTATGTCCTATCAGAAACAATTAAAGGAATACGGATGCAAATGTAACAAAAATAAACTTTAACACCATATCACACCGCCGTCTCTAGAGCTCATGTGGCTCCTATCCGGGTCGGTATAGATGTAGGTGGACTTTATTGAGTTGCAAAAAAGAAATCACAGTAATAGAAAAATGACAATGAATAATTAACAAAACACAGTAGAATTAGCACATTAGTTAACACTAGATTACTAACTAACAATAGAATTGACAACAAAATAAAGGAATACAGACAGCCAAATGCTGTCAAATCTTATGATTTGGCAACATTTTAGCTTGGTTTCTCTTTACCTCCTCTGTACCCATCATGCCAACAATGAATTAAACTGTCAGATCTTTAAATTTAATGCAACCAGCGATATAAATAATTTCAATAAATCATTTTGCATAAAAACTAAATACTAAAGCACATGAAATTATGGTAAATGTAATGTGTTTATAATGTGTGTATAAATGTAATATATACTCACTGCATTAAAAATAATTGTGAAACTTGTGCCAAAATACACCAAAATCGAGAGAAATTTTCATCTGTCTGAATGTTATATTCGTATTAAATATTTGAAATACTGGAACGGTGAATTGATGATTTTATCCATTGTTATATCATTAAATCTCAACTTTGATGTTCTTTGATCCAAAAATATTATTGATATATATGAATGATTCAGATAGTACGATTAGCATGTTATGTGCACATTGGCTGCTTTTTTAGATTATTATCTTTCATAAAATATTTGCATTTAATCCTTCCACTTGTAACAAAAGCACATACTGAATAGCTCGTGCAATCATAAAGGTTGTGTGATGTTCTTCAATTCCGGATTTCTCAATTATTATAATCACTTCCTTTAGAGGTTTTGGCAGCTCTTTCAACCAAGATCTCAAAAAGATATCTATACCATTGGCTGTATAAATAATACATAAACTAGCTGCATGACCCGGCGTTGCACGGGCTAAATCGAATAATAGCTGAGGTCAAGGAGTGGGAAGTAAGAAAAGAACTCACAAACCAAATAACTCCTGTACGCGTGCTGACGGATTATATCCAAAACTATTAAAGAACCTCCTTCTCTTCTGTTGCCTTTTTTGCCTTTCTTTTTTCTCAGTGAGCAAAGAAAAATGGAGGAGAAAGCCCTTTAGAAATTATGTTAACTTTCTCGTAGAACTTACGCAGCGTAAGATAGGAACCTAGAATAGTATGAGCCAAGCGTCCCATAGTGACTCCCCTTTGTTTTCCGTTGGCAGCCATTAACGTCATGCTCCTTGGTTGAAGCACCCAGGGATCTGTAGAAACATTATGGACCCATCTCTTCTCTTTGCCATCATCTTCAC
>BGPR01000071.1:467487-504987 GCA_013235015.1 Araneus ventricosus
CTTCAATATTTCTTTTTTTCCTCTCTTGCATTTCTTCTCAAAAAGCCGGGTCATCACTCATTGGGTTAATTGCTGGATATCCAGCCAAGAAAGAGACGCTAAATCAGTTGGGCTTGCCATAAATTCTTAGCATGCCGCGCGCAGTTGAGGTATTTAAGGTAACTGCTTGTCTCTTTTGGAGGTATAAAATATTGGCTGTTTATGTGGACGAGAAAGTAAGCTTCTTTAATTTCTTTTGATTTTTTTCCCTTTTAGCTCCTTTATTGTTGATTCGTTTTAAAATTAGTACAGTTAAGTTCCTTAGATAATGGACCTTTGTGGCGACTTTGATGTAATGTCTTCTTTCTTCATGGAATTTGAGAACTTTTTTCCCTGATTATACTGCCTACAGAGGTGAGACGTGTGAACTTGAAAACTCCATTAGAGATACAAATTTACTTACAGTAACACAAAATTAATATCAAACGAAAGTAAATTATGTAAAATGTGTGATAAATGCTTAGACATGGCATGAATTTGCACCAAACCGGCACGAAATATCCAGTTACTCGAAAATGAAGCGGCTCAATGCGACTTTCTATATTCTATCATTTTCAACTCCATCTTTCTTTCAATCGTTACTGACTGCTTTCTAAGAGCTATTTAGCACCATCTTGATTACACCAGTAAATGGAACTGGATCCTAATGTGTGAAAATCAACTTCAAATGTCGTGGAGCTGTAATGCATGACTATGTAATTATAGCTTATCTTACTTTCTCTTACAAGAAGTATACAGGGAGAAAATATTGCAATTGTCAAACATTTTGAGATTTGATGGTTCTCATTGTTTTAGACCTCCCTGTATCCGAAAAAACCATTTTTAGAATTAGGTCTGTGAACACGTTCCTTTGCATAACTTTTGTTTAACCGACACAGACGCCGGCAAGCTGATATAATAGTCGGTGATGCGAATCGCAGAAGTTCTTAAATTGGGTTATATAAACACATTAATTTTAAATATTGTATGATTAAAGAACATTAGAAAAAGAAGGAAAAATGTGTAACATTAGCTTTTATTTGTTTTTTTTTTCTAATTAAAGTAATTTGCATGTTTTTGTGTTATTGCTTTAAAGTTCCATTTCTTTCCGTTACTATTAATGTTATACAAAACATATTATGGCAAATGATTAGTAGTGATTTAACTAGTTAAACAAGATTAATACTACAGCCTCCTTGATCACAAATTTTTTTATTTAAATGAATTTACTCGTTAATTAGTACTTCTTAAATGATAAATTAATGATTACTTCGTTAGAGATTAAATAAGAAAACAAAAATAAAATTGAAGAACGATGCAAGGTTTAAAGGAAACCTGTGTGCAAGCAATCCTTATTTATTTATTGAGTGAAAAAATGAATGTGTGTTGATAACCATAAAAACTACACAAAAAATACTCCATTTAGTATATTTTAAATATAACATCTTTATTTTAAGAAGCAATTTATTTCTGCTTCTGAAATGTATATCATTACGAAAAAAATCCATCAAATTACTAACACGAACAACTAAAATTAAAGCTAATGCTTTCTATAATGATTTGCTAATAGATCAATACGGAAATGATAAATTAGTAAATGCCGACATGTATGCATCCGTGTATTGCATGTATTGTATGAGTGTTTCTCATTTGAACACAGCAAGAGACAAATAATAATAATAACAAAAGACATACATTTATCTGTAATCATTAGGAGTGGTCTCCCCTCGACTTTATCGCGTACTTATACAAAACGGCACTTCTTGTGTTTAGCTTCGTAGTATAGTGAAAAAAAAAAAACTAATAGGCATTTTGGTCCACTCCTCGTTCATCCACAGGACACAAAAATTTTACGTAGACCGACAATTTTGGTGACAAAATCACCATTTCATTTATCTTGCTACTATAGTATTCACATACACACATATAAACAAATAATCAGACATTCTAGCCGTTGACAACTTCAGTCCAAAATTTTATAGAGATCTGAAATGTTGTTGTAATCATTATGTACTAAAATTCATCTATATAGCTTGTTGAATACCCCCTTTGCTATACACGGTTAGACAGACCGACAATTAGTCAATTCTTTGACGGATTTAGTCTGGCATTTTATGCACATCCACAATTTGGGTGATAAAAATTATGCGCTGAGTCTCATCAGTCTAGATCTTTGTACTTTTGACTTACCGTGTTCAGATGAACACGGACAGACAGACTTCCAAATGACAACTTCGTCTACAATGTGTTAGAGATTTATAATTTTGGTGTAAAATACGTACGCCGAATTTCATTCGTCTAGATCAGAGGTTCCCAACCTGTGGTACGCGTACCCCTGGGGGTACGCGAAGGACCAGTTGAGGGTTGGTTTGTATTTTCGTGTTTCTTGGTGCAAGAGCCAGTTTTGGCCATACTGCGCCACGCAGATGGGACCAGTTGGGGGAACACGAAATCAAAGTTGTTAATGGCGGAAACCAGAATACATAAGAGTTTTAAAAAGTTACAGAATTTTGTTTCTCCAAGTGAATACTTGCTATATAATAACTATACAACTTGAGTAGTTGATTATGACGAATTGTAATTTTAGCTATCCTAAATTATTACAATACTGGTTTCATTTGCTTTGGCGTTGAACTAATACCATTTTAAAAATGAAACAAAATGTAAAATTAAAAATAAGCTCTGCGAATGTTACTAATTCGAGTCATTTCACTCTTAAGCTAGCCTAAGCCCTTAATATTATTAATAAAAATTTCTTTGCATAGACGGAGGGTTGGGGGGATTTGGATAGTACTGTAGGGGGAACGTGAAAACAAAAATAATAATGAAGGGTCACGAAAAGGAAAAAAAGTTTGGGAATCCCTGGTCTAGCTCGTTCCGCCTTAGAGTTATCGTGTTTACAGACAGATAGACAGACAACATTTCAAAAAGGATTTTTCGGACTGAGACAGATCTATAAAGGCCAAGATCTCAGACAGGTCGTAACATTTTGAGGATTAAAATATATTCTCTTTGTATACTTCGCACATGACAACGTAAAAAACTGCGAAATAGAAGGCATAAGCTTATATACAATTACTTCACATATCAATACATTGAAGGAAACAAATACAAACGCACTTAAAGGGGACACATAAAAAATTATGGAATCTATCTAGGAATGGTCATTAGCAGAGTTGGATTTAGCCTTTGAACCGCTTCTTGAAGAAGTAAAAAATTACGCCCCTATGGAACTAAAATGTAAGCATTCTAAAAAAAGCGTTATGGTCTTTTTTACATTTTTTAGCGAACGTCCAAAAAACAACAGTGTAACTCAGTAATTGACACAAATACTTATAATAAATTTACACTTAAAATAACTTCATTTAAAAAATAGTTCATAGCAGTATAATTCAGACGAATTCTTTTTTTCTTATGAACTTTTAGTTCAGAGAACCCTCTAACATAGCGAAATCTGAAAATCTTGATTGAGATGTTGTTGTTCGCAAATAGTGCTTGATTTACTTTTAGTTTGGAAAAACTACGTTCCCCGGATGCAACACTTATTAGAAGAGTTAGTAAAATTCTTAGAGCAATGCTCAAGTTTCGAGAAAAATTAATTTTTGTTATCAATTTCAAAACTTCCAAAGGTAGTAAATCTTTTTTCCAATAGAGAACATAGCACTGATATTTCACCACAAAGTTCCAGGCTGCTTATATCCTATTATTCTCCATCTATTAAAATGGTTTCAAAATCTTTGCATTGGGCTAAAATTAAAAAGAACTAACAACTTTTAGTTCGTATATATGATATAAAAAACAGAAGTAACTGTTGTGATGTTGCAGCTGAGAAAATCTTTGTTCTAAAGAATTGATTTCAGTGTCAACCAAATGGTAAAAGAATTCAATTTTATATTTTTCTTGTGAATCAATTATGGGCTCATCCTGATTTTCATAATCAAATTGCCTTTTTTGCCGACGAACTCGATGAAGCGGTCTCTGCGCTGTACCGCACACATATAGAGACATTGCCATTTATATGTATAGACTACTGGAGTAGTGCCTTGAAAGTTTTCTAGTCATTAGTACATGAAATTAGATTGTATTTTAGAATTTTTTCAGAAAATTTTCTAATTAATTCAGAAACTCCGTTGAGATTTTTTTCTCATTTTGTTTTGGCAATTTTGTTCCCCTCGATTTTTTTTACTCCGTGCCGGGACATGGACTAACGGAGTATTCGTTCGGCCCTGCCATTAGAGTTTATCACATTAAATAGTTTCAGACATAGATGTTTCATAGATAGAGGTTTCATTTTTTTTCTCTCTTTCCTTTAAGAAAGAAAAGTTTAGAAAGTAGCTTTTTATTTAATTTGAAATACCATAAACGACAACTTAAAATGTATTTGCCAAGTCTTTGAATATATTTCTGGGTGGTTTATATCAATGCTTTTAATGAAAAGTTGTCTGACATAAAAGAAATAAAAATTTCGAAAATAACTATGATAGAAGGCTCTCTATTCTCAAAACTGTTTAAGTTTCAAGTAAATACCAATTAAACTGTAGGAAATTCCGAAATACAACAGCGCAAAAACTTTCCGTAAATTCTCACATTTTAAATTCCGAAGGGCTCCACTGCCATCTAGTAGTGGATTCTAAAACTAAGCTTTTCCGAAATGCTATGAAAATACGAAATTTACACCCATTATTAGAGTGTTGTTAAATTGTCTTTAATATTTCATAAGCCATAGAGGGGTTTTATGTTTAACTTATGAATGAATGAAAGTACTTTCTTCTGAAAATTGGAAATGAAGTGTGAAGAACACAAGATGCTAGAATTGATCTCATAAGCCAGGGGTTCCCAACCTTTTTTCACTCGCGTACCCATTTATTAATCTTTTTATTCTTGAGTACCTCCTTCTGCTATATACCCTTCCAACCATCCTTCATCATAAAAAAAAATTATTAATGACGCCAGTCCTTAGGTTAGCTTAAGAGTCAAACGACTCTAACGAACTTTATAAAATATGTAGGATTTATTTTTGACTTTACATTTTGTTCCATCTTTTAAAATCTCTATATATAAAACGCTAACGTACGTGGCACAGAAAAGGTGTTAGTTTCTCTTTTGCCGATGGTAACGATCAGTTTGTTTACAAAACAAAACCGGTAGCCTCATCCATGTTAGGCATAACTTCACAGTCATAGCCTGTTACTATAATCGTTGTGATGTAAAATAACTTTTTCTCGAAGAAAATGAGTTTAAGATGAATAATTCACAATATTTCTTACAATGCAATGAAACTTTGGATGAAATTAGAAATAAAGCAGATGGGCTTAGGTGATCCAGAGAACGTTTAGATCAACGTCAAAATAGTTTAAGTCAGCGAAGATAAAATTGTGTCATTTCACAAATTGAGGTGAACATCATGGAGATTACTATTGTGAACATTGTACTTTGGCTACTTTTCTGTTATGCGCACACAACTTGGCGCCTTTGTTTGGGGGGGGGGGGAAATTTCCTTGGAGCGCTGAATCGCCAGTTTGGCTCTAGAAGCATCATGAAAATCTTGGTATGCATATAACCGAGCTCAGATGCTCTGCGCGGGATCAGCTAGTAGTATTAATTCAGCCTCAAAATAAATGAAACCAGCATTGAAATGATTACTCATTAACTTATTATGAGAGCTAACATTGGCTCAATTACTTGATATTAATCTGTAAGCTGAAATGTGGTTCGATTGAGGTCAATTGAAAAGTCAGGATGGTCGAATGTAAGCATATTTAATATTTATGCCTGACAAAAGAATGACTTCAACTTATTTATTGTTATAATAGTGTATGATATCAGGTAAGTGGCAGCAGTCAGATGTTGAGCTACTTTGAATTTGATTTAAAATAAGAGAAAGGAGACGAGGACGAGTACGGTTGAACGAAGTTACGATGTACGCAGATACGAAGTGTAATAGTTGTGTTTTAATGTTCTAATAAATGTTTGTTTAGTCTTAAAAGAAGTCTTATGAATGTCAATCGAAAAGCTAACAAATCTACTTCTTCCTTTTTCTTATTTCATTAATTGGATTTCGGACTCGTATAATTTTCAATTTCATTTTTCACATGAACTTGGGAAAACGCAATTCTAGAATATTATTATGTTTTGTGTTTACCACAATTACCAAGATCACTTTCGTGTACCCCTAACTGGTCCCCCGGGTACCCCCAGGGGTACGAGTATCACAGGTTAGGAATCTCTGCCATAAACAAATAAAAATTACACCTGGCGCGTTAATTTGAAACCTAAGTCGTTAGTGATTTTGCTGAAACTTTTAGAGTTCTTAACACAAAATATGAGTCAATTTAAATTACTTTTATACAAGTTGTTAATAATAATATTTCGTTCAAGAATTTTATTCACTACATTTCGAAGATTGCCCTTTCCACATATCACATAAAAAAACTCTTTAAAATGCCGTCGGGGTGATTCTATGGCACGTCTAGAATTTTGCTTAACTTTTCATGCAGCGTTTGCCTTACGGTGCCGAAAGGATACTCTACTTTTAAACATATTTCTTTCTCCAATTTTCTGATTAAAACTTACAATCTGTTCCAACGTATCTTCGTACCCAGCAAACCCTACAAATCTTCGATAAAAACAAAACTTTAACTCCCAATCCTCATATCTTGGTGGTTTAATCGATTTGATTTGTTAAATTAATTAATCGTTTTGAAACCTATCGAGGGTTATTTGGAGATAGATCTCTTAATTTTTAGATTAAATGACGACACTGACGCCTAAGTCGGCACCTTATTATTCAGACTTCTGTTTCAACCAATCTGAGGACATCAGACCCATGAACACATATCTCACTAACACAAGGCCCACATACTCTGTGGAAATTTGGTCATCAGGCCACAACTAAACGCCATCCCATATCCCTGTACCAAAATACTTTATGGTCTTTCAGCGGTTGTGTAGATATGGGATGGGAATTACCATCAGGCCACCGTGGATCCTTCCCAACGCGAAGCTGATATTATCTTCGGGCCTCTTGCTACAGCTTCAAGATGGGCAAAACAGAAAGTCTCCTAAGACATTGTCTCCTCTCCTGAAAGATAGTGCTTAAATTCCGGAATATAACTTTAGATGCATTGATCTCTGAATTATCCTTATAAATTTAAATCTTATGCGTTATTAGTGAAAAAAACTAGTTCAAGTTCTGGTTATATGAAAGTGTTCGAGATAATGTTGCTAATCGAAAAAAAAAGAAGGAAATTGTAACGAATACATTACAGTTCAACTTTAGATGAATGTTTTTTAGAAGTTCTCAAAAGTCAAGGGCATAAATTAAAGCTTTTTTGAATAGCTAACAGAAACTGAGAAGGTGAGACGATAAATTATACTGCAGTGGATGACAACCATGTGATGAATTCGGTTTAAATTTTAACTCTTTAGTTTAGCTATCTGTCTACAACTTTGACTACAAACTGCATATTTATTTGAAAATTTGCTCCCTACACAATTTTCAAAGTTCGTTTCAATTTCACACACACACACACACACACACACACAAATATATATCTTTCGCAGAGGGTTGGTGCTACAAAATCTAGATTAATATCGGTTCTCAAAACCGATTGGCATTTGATTGCTGGAATTCCAATTCTGGGTCGTCTTTTTCATAGTAGTAATAGTATATAATCAAACTATCTTTTGTATTTCATTTGTACGATTACTGATAAGGTAACTTTATTTTAATTCTAATTTTTAGATTAATATATGTATATATTGAAAATATAACACATGTTTTGATTATTTGAAATATTTAACTACATATATATAAGAATTTCCAAACTATTATCTTTAAAGGTTTTAAAGCATTCCAATTCCATTTATTGACCTGATTTTTTCTTTTATGTATTCATAAAAAATTACATTCAATGCTTAAAGGAGCATAAACTGAAAATTCTTGTACCTTGTATTCTTTGATTAATATTTGCAAATTAATTCAGGTTACTTAGTAAGCAAGTTTTTAACGGTTGTTTTATGGCTATTATCTCCATTTTACGTTCGAATTCATGGACTTCATGACTCTCTAAAGCTCATTTTTAAGTGCATGTATCATTTTAGCCTTCGTAGATGATGATCATAAATAACTGACATAAATTTTGCTTATGAAATGCATATTTAAAAAATGTATTTATAGCCATATCAGTTATTCTGCCCATTATCTTTAGAAATATATTAACTGTCTTTTTTTCTCACCTTACTTAAGAGAAATCGTTATTCATGGTTTAAAAACGTTCACCGATTATCGATAATGTTATTTGAGTATATAGTGGCAAGCACTAAATTTATTATGTTTGCTTACAAGAAAAAAATTAAAGGAAAGAAAATTATCTATCTTAAAGAGTGAATATAAAATAAGTTTCAACAAGCAAGGCATACAGAGACCGCAATTTCAAATATATAATTATTATATTGTTCCACCCAACCTTCCACTCTTATAAGTCTTAAGGTTTGGTTTGATTTGTTTGTTTATTGCTCACAAGAACCATTTTTAGAGAAAAAAAATTAAAATAAAGTTCATTAAGCACTTCAGTAGCGATGTAAGAACATTTCATACATTTTCATGGAAAAAATGGTACTGTAAATGTGTCGGAAAGTCTCGCTTTTTTGGGCGCGGGAAAATATTCTTTTGAGAATACCCTTAAAACATCACTTGGAAAATGAAAAGGAAACAGCAAAAAACAACACTGTATTCGCTAATTTCCTCTTACCAAAATAATTAATGTTTCAGAAAATGCATATAAAAATTTTTGTGACTAATAAAAGAGTTTGTTAAAATTTTAATACGTGGTTGTCTTTGAGGTCTCATATTATAATTTCAAATAAGTAATTTTAGAAAACCTTGTTGGAAGAAAAGTTTCAAAATCTAGTCTTAAAAATTTCGTGTTTTAAAATTTAGTCTCAGTTGATCGAGGTTTTCACTATCCGAGATCATCATGGTCTCAGACAACTCGGATAATCGCGTTTCTATAGTATTAGACTTAGACCCTATTTGCACGGGACAATCGTTGACCGCAATAGGAGATCACGTGACTCCAAGTAAATCTCGTCACCAGTCGACATATAAAAGCCTATCAGTCGACAGTAGGTATTTGACGGCAGCTCGACTTTAAAGCTCCACCCATGCGCAGAAGATTAAACGAAGAGAGAGCCGCAAGTTGTCAAATCTACATTCCCATATTAAAGTATAACAAAGGTCAGGGAATGCATGTATTTTTAACATGAGAATGTCGACTTTTTTCGTGATTTTATTACAGTTTTGCGGCCTGTGTCAAGATCCTCCAGGATAATGAAATGTAAACATGACACTTCACAGAGAGTAACATTTTGCGGCAGTCAGTAAACAATCTAATGCCAATGTATAGGAAATTCTTTTCTGGAAAATATAAAAATATTTCGCCGTTTGTTTTTTATTATATATAAAAATAAAACTTCCTTATAAAAAATCATCAAAATACTTTAATGATTTCATTCATGAAAATTTATTTAAATCATTGATTTTAACGTAATACAAACCCTAAATCATTTTGTTTATTACTTGTAATAATATAACTTTAATCTAATATAAATTCTAAATCTTTCTTTGTTTTATGACGCACAGTAATTTGTATTTGTTATTGCAACACAGAGCTCATGATATGATTTTAAAAGCTGTGAGTAGGGTTTGACTAATGGATCGAGTCAAATCAATTCATAATAACAAAATTAAGAACATACTAAAAAAGTAAGTAAACATTGTAATTTCTCTATGTTTTAAGAATTTTTAATTAAAAAATTTATGCACACACAAATTTATAAATATAAACTTTAAATCATTCTCCGCTGCTATTATTCGAAATTCCTTTTTTTCACAACTTGCTTTTAAATCATGATTAAACCACTTGAAATGAATGTCTATCTCTTATTAAAAATATAATGCAAATATTACAAAAACAGAAATTAAATTTCAAAGGAGAATCGATAGTTATGGTTGGAATTAGCGTGCTTTTTCTCAACTTTCAATGAAAGATTTCCAAATTAAAAAAAAAAAACTCATCTCAAAAATTTGAAAGATTTTCTTCATCTAAGCCGTTATTATTTATCATCAAGAAGGCATTACTATTTGCAACATTTCCTTTTCTCTGAAAACCAAACAGTGAAAACGGAAAAATTCAATAAACGATTCGCTTCAGTAATAATAATAATAAGCACTGCTATTTCTTGAGCCTATTTCATGATAAATTCATCTTTTCAGTCTTTTGTTCGAGGCAAATCAACGCCGGGCGCTAATTAACATTCGAAAGCGGGTACGTATCTGCGCTTTGAAAAAGCAATTAATGTTTTCTTTTTCTTTTGAATAGATTTCCATGAATAGCTGGCGGAATTTTATGCAACGATTCAAGCAATCAACTTTTGTCCAAAATAACAGAAAATGCCGAAATTACAAACCAATTGAAATCTTGCAATCGCGCTTTTATTTTTGCTTCGCATTAAAACGGGAAAAGCAGTTTAATGCAAACTGGCAAAGAAGACACAAAAATAGATTTTTTTTCAACCTCTCTGCCGTCCTATTCATCGATATAAAAGCTTCATTACCTTTATAGGGAGTATTGAGGGATTTGGAAACCCCGTCTTTAATTTAACGCGAGAAAGCTTTTCTGCAATCCTCCCCAAGTTTTCTTTATCGTCACTAATGACGGAAAGAGTGTAAACAAATAAATGAGTTGAAGAAGGGGAAAAAAATTTCGGTGGCAAATTCGGAACAATTTGCTAACAGCCTTTCATTCTGAGCACAATTATTCGACGCAGATCTTAAGTCTTCGAAATTGATCCCTCGTTCTGGCGAAAAGAACCACTCGGTCCGATTTCGGCTGCAAAAATGTTACCACCCAAATCTGTCATATTTGTTCACAAGAGGTGATGAAAAACGAATTTCAAAACAGACTTTAAGAAGTTGTGAGAATCGTATTTCTTTTCATTCAATAAGTTATATTTTTCGGAGAGTCAATTAACAAGAACTCTTAAGAATCACACTTTTCATATATTTCATTGTTCTTAAGTAATGATCTTATTGCCATTTATTCAAGGTTGGCTGTGTGGATTTTAATGGTGTAAAATCCAGGTCTGTCAATGTTGCGCCAAACACATACTTGATCCAGGATATCTAACCAAGTCCATATATTAAGAACCTGAACATCTACTTATACCTGAGGTAGAAGCCTGAATTAATTCCTGTATAATGAGGTCAATTGCCTTCTTGAAGGAATTTTTGACTTCACATAGTATATCTAACCAAGTCCAAGGGCTAGGACGTAGAAAACGCATGAGGATAAAATTTAAAAGCTCTATTATAGTATGTGGATAAGTCACCTTCCTGCAGGATTTTCAGGGAATATTGACCCACATTTGCGTTTCGATTGGAAAAACCAGGGAAACCTATAGAAGCTAGACCAACCAAATCGCACATTGGTCTACCCGTTTTTTAAAAAATAAAGTTGATTAAGAGCACAGAATGTCGATAGGACTCATAACTCTCCTCTGATTCATGTTCTTCAATCATGCCATGTTTTGATCCAGTAGGCATTGCTAATATACGAACTTATGGTATTTTTTTGGCCACGCCACAAGGACCGTAGTGACCTGCTGACTACGCTCACATGCTACAGCTGCTACCAAGGGTCGGAAGTACTGAAACATGATGATGTGGCTTGGAAGTCCGGAGAGTGGAGTGCCGACTTGTGCCGAGATATTGTCCTCGTCTTGACCATGGTTCAGTACTACTAATTTCGCCCTGAAATATCTCTCTGGCATAGCTTCCAAATCCGATGTTAATCAAGTCTAATAAATCAAATAAAAATAAAATCTAATAAAAAAACAAATTTCATCTTTTATTAATTGCAAAATACATGAGTTCAAATAAAGTCACAATAAAACTTTAAAGAGAACATTCTTTTTTTCTGAAAATTCGGGTTACATTTCTTCAGTATGCCTTTAACCTTTTCAGCCTTTTAGTTACCTTACCTAGAATACAATGTTCTTTGTGAGTGCCATCTTTCCAATGACTTTTTTTGTTATTTCTCCCCTTTTAATAAATTGAGGAACTAAAAATACATAATATAAAATGCTTTTAGCTCTACGAAAGCAAATTTAGGTATTTTTGAGGATGACAATTTTTGTGTATTAAGAGAATATTCCTTTTCTTATTTTGATTAAAATATTTTTCAATTTTCTTCTTTGTTTCTATTCTTCTAGGATAATAATCACTGATTTTGTTAAAATAATTTCTATTGAACAGATGAACTAATAGTTATAAAACTTGGGATAGCTGTATCTAGAAACAAGAATGTGTTTCTAGATAAGAAAAGAGTCATAAAAAAATTCCAAAGATTCAAATATCAAGATGTTTCAAGATCTTTCAGAGTTTTCTCCTGTATAGTTCGCAGTTTCAACTTCACGTCAAAATATGTCATCCAAGAGTACTAAAAGAAAAAAAGTATTTTTTTTATTGTCCACATCCTTCTTACCCAAAGAGTGTAAAGCATGTCGCGAGTCGGCGAGAAGAAAAATTTCGATACAAATATTAGCGTAATACCTTACAATATAATATCAGTATAAAATACAGTACAAAAAATTGGGGAATACAATACAAATTAATATAAGTAATATAATGTAATATAAGTAATACAATGAAAAATACAAATGCCAATATAAATGCAATTTATGTATTTATTATTGAATATGACATACTCCTCGTGTGCCACAAATGTACAACACGAGGTTTACAGAAGTAAGTATACAAAACAATTCAGTCTTTGAAACACAATTCTTTACACAAAAAAATTAAAATAAAATCAAGGAAGAAAATTAAAAGCTGCGTTGAAAACAAACAAATAATGAAATGAAGTATACAAGACAAAGTAAATAATAATAATAATAATAATAATAATAATAATAATAATAATAATAATAATAATAATAATTATTATTATTATTATTATAATTACAAAAAAAAATCGTACTGAACTCCATCAAGAAATGAAAGTCAAAATTTCAACAACCAAGCAATCAAAATTATACAGAAGTAAAAGGTACAATATATCTTCAGAGAAAAAAAAAGAATGAAAAAATATATACAAAAAAAACAATAAAAAGGGGAGGATACATAAAAAAAACATCAGAGAAGAAGAAAACAAACATCATAATAGTAATAGTGAGCAAAACGGTTTTACAAAGGTGCATAAATTTTCCTAATCAATAGGAAAAACATTATTTATATTTACAAGTGTGAACAAATTCTGTAAAAGATAAGAAACAAGACTTTGTGTTAATCAATGAAATCAGGGTGACAGTCCAGTCCTTTTCTGAAACGCCAAGCATTTAAATACAATAAAATACAAACAACAAACATAATAAATAATAACAAACATAAATAATTCAAATAAATACCAAATATAAGTAATAAATAAATAAACAAACATAAAAATAAGCAAAAATTAACAAAATGTAATAAATAGTAAATAAAATTTAAAAATAGAAGAAAAGAAACAAAATAAAATTATAAGAACTACGACCTCATGCAACAGGTGCAAGAAAAAGTACCCTTTAAAAAAACAACAGCATCTTTTTATCTTCCTTTTCGTATCCATCATTTTAACAATAATCCTAAAAAAATTGCTTAAAATATTTTCAGTGATTTGTTCATTATTATGAGCTGAATAATTTTTAATATTTTTTCCTTGTTCATTTGTCATAAATGATTCAAATTTCGGGATGAACGATAGATACCGTTAAGGAAAACTTGTGAGCTGAAAGCAGCCTTTGGGTTTAACCGTGCTTTTAAAATATATCAAATTTAAGAAATGTGTCAAGATTGTAATGATAAAACAATTTCCTTACTCTGTAAAAATAATCAGCAGCTTTAGAAAGTAAAGTTTCAGCGCAGGAAAAATAGTTTCTAAATTGATATTTTTTCTTTCCTAAAAGTCATGAGTCATTGAGTCACGCATAAAACTACAAATACTTCAATGTACCTCAAGCAAACGAAAATTACAAATCTGTTTTCTACGAAAATTAGAGCCACAAAGATTTGTAGAAAGCGTGGTTATTTTCAAAAGTGATACATATTGTTTTAATAGGTCACTGTAATTAATTCATTGTACGGTCACTGAATTAATTTTGTGTTAGTATATCTTTGGGGAAAAATTTCTCTTGGTACAATGGCTGACCAAAAAAGGAATTTGAATTTTTATAAAATGGAAATTTCTTATATCCTTCATTAATGTTAAACTGTCTCAATTGGGTCAACTCATACATCTTTTGCGCAGTGTTCCACAAATCTCTGATTTATATTGAAAATATGAAATGTATCTTTAGACATACTTTAAAGCCTATCAAAATTAAGGAGGAAAGGACTTTTTAAGGATGGCATATTTTACTCATAATAGTTCGACATAATATCCTTTTGATCCATATTAGAAATAGTGCATAGACTACTTAGAAATTTTTTCAACTTATTCAGTGACATGACACCGTAAGTAGAAAGTAAATACACCAATGAAAAAAAACATTGAGAGAAAAAGTCAAGCAAAAAGGAATAAATTATAAATGATTATTAACTTTCAAGTTGATCAAAACAACTTAATTTTGAAAGTATTTGAATACTTTCTGAAACGAAAACAGAAAAAATAGCTCAAAATACAGAGTGAGTGTAAATTATTGGACCCATTTTAAAAATTAATAAAAAATTAATAGTGATACAACTATAGTTTTTTTGAAATGGGAGAGCATTTTAAAAAGTTTTTTTTCAGATTGGTAACGCGCCGTTACGATAGTCTAGGTGGTCATAACTTATTGGATACCTCCCATTTTTTAGAGCGAAATTATTAAAGCTAGAAGAAAAATAAAAGAATGTATTTTTAAGGAATTTTACGTTCTTTAATTTGTTAAATCAATTGTAATTTTAAATCTAAATAGTTTTCGAGATATTCAACAAAAACTAAAAAAGGACACCAGAAAACGCGCTTCTGCTTCTGCTGATCGGTAGCAATTGCGAATGAAAATATCTCATTGTAGCTAAGATAGAACGCCTTAATGGTACGCCTATCTAAAAAAGCACTTTTTTATTTAAAAAACCCGCAGTTTTAATATTACTAGTTTTTTAAATTAATTTTTGAAATGTCCAATTATTTATTACCACCCTGTATATATTACGTAATTTTTAACAATATTTCAAAATTAGAAGTGACTTTCAGAAATATCATTCCGTAACTTAATAAAAAGTATTTTATTTCAAAACGTTGATTTCTTCTTATTTTTAACATTCATGTTTCTTAACAATGATTTACATGCAGTATGTTAATATTAAAGGTACTAATTCTCAATTTCAAAATAATGTTATTAAGACCATCATATCATACAGAGGTATATTGTGACTTTCTACCTTTAAATTAGGAATTTACGAGAGAAATAAGAATTTTACTCTATATAGTTTACTCATGCGTATATTTTAAACAGTTTAGAATACGTCATATATTTATTTTCTTTGCCAATATAACTAGTATTTTACTTTATGACTTAGAATAGACGTGCAACTGTTGAGCAACTCGCTGAACCGTTGTTGAGGATACACTCTTGGTAGCCCCTTGGTTCATCTGGGCGGTCAGTTGCTCAACAGTTGCACGTCTATTCGCCCGAACGCATCTCCGCAGCCTTCGTTCGCCTCTGTGATCTATAGCCCGTGGTGCGCCACATGTGCCACGCCGCTGATTTTGGATAGTGCCATATTGCCATGCACGGTATACTTTTACCACGGCGGCACGCGAACAGTTCACAAAATTATGCGTTTCTGAAATGCTTCCACCCTTGGCCCGAAAGCCAATAATCATGCCCTTTTGGACGTCGGATAAATCGCTACGTTTCTGCATTACGCCAACGATTGAAATGCTTTCCGTTTAGTCAACGTATTCAGGGAGTACCCGCCCCCCGCAGGGGGGCTACCTCCTGTCCTGACTGGGTAGGGGGTGCCTGGGAATGCTTTCCGATGCCCTAGGACAACCTTTATATACACTCCACTGCAATGTTCTGCCACCTGCCTTCTGTGATTGGTTATTTCACGTTGACGTTGAAAGTAGGTGGTGGTCACATTAATGTGACTGGACTGTGTATATTTATGCCACACATAGTGTAAAATAATTCTTCTTCTTATTATTAAGTAATAATTTAGCCTTTTTAATATCAGATTTAATAAATTTTGAATAAATTATTTTTGTGGGATATATTGCCCCAATCGTATTTTACAGCGGGATAATATACCCCATCAGTAATGAAATTGCTACAAATTATTGTTGTTAAGTTGTTTACCTGACATGCTAATCTTATGGCAGGAAAGAGAGTTTTACAGATGTTTTACTGGAATAGTCCTAGTCGACTATACGATTGGGACATATTGCCCCATGAGATTTCTAGAAAACTGGAAATAATAACTAGTAATTTGGCCTGTCCTTTCGGACATATAAATTTCGAGACACAGACAGTCCCGAAGAACGCCAGCAAATTCGTTATTCGAGCACAAAATTTTGAAACATGGCACATTGCTTCATAACTTAAAGGTTAAAACAACCAGTACACAATTTCAAACTTTTCTATTCACAATTTCTTGATTAATAACTAAATAACATTAAAATTAAATAAAAGTAATAAAGAAAAGGAGAAATAAAAAAAGACTACAGGAAAGCGACAAATTAAAACGGTACCATGCAACACACTTCACACACTGCTTCATAAGATAACAGCTAACACAATCTGCACACAATTTCAAATTTTCCTATACACAATTTCTTGATTAATAACTAAAGTAAAAACTTTAAACTCATAATATACTTCTTTTAGTATGTCAACATTAAATTAAACTACTCTTTATAGTTAAATTTTAATCATGCAAGAGTCGGGTATCACATTTCATCTTATAATGGTACTAGAAAAATTGTATTTAGTTTGTATGCTATTAAAATTTTTTTATCAAGAGGATGTTTAATAATTTATAATTATTATTATTAACTTATAAAATGTATGTGTTACACAAATTCATTTAACTTTGTTTTTTTCTTGATATAAACATTGCCCGAACAAAGATAATTTTTGCATTTCGTTTGATGTTTATGATTGATGTTTAAATTCGTTTTTCTTTAATAAAAAAACGATTTTAAACATCAATTTTTTTCACCCAGTATTATTCATAAAAATCTGGAATTGATAAAATAAATGAATGCCCTGAATGAATTTTGTGACTGCCTTCAAATAAATTTTCTTTCATTTTTTTAAATTGTACATAATTAAGATTTGATAAAAATGTAATTGCATCTAAACCGCCTAAAACTGATGAAATATTAGAAGTTTAACTTCCATATTTAAAGTGTGATGCTAAATGGTTTTTATTATAGATTTTATTGTTTTATGATAAACATCATTATTATATGCTCCCTTGAGTGGAGAATATCATATATATTTGTTGTTTAACCATTTATTGTTAAAAATTTCGAAGTCAGATAATTCAAGTCAGTTAAAAATTATAGTCATAAAATAGCACTCTTGATTTCCTTTGAAAGTCACACTCATCGTTATTTTTGACTTATTAAATAAATTTTAATATTAATTAAATAATACTTTACTCATAAAATTTTTTAAGTAGACAGATGATAGAAATGTTATTATAAATGCAATACGGGTTTTACAGAAAGTAGCACCCTTAATCTCTTTTAATCGTAACCCTCTTGGTAATTTTCGGCTTATTAAATAAATTTTGATAATAAATAAATAATTTAGATTGAGAATTTTCAAGTGACACAGATGAGAAACATAAAGTCATAATCTGTTTTAAAAGCAACACTCCTGGTCATTTCTGACTTATTAATTAAGATTTTACAACAAATAAATAATAATATGCTATTGAAAATTTCGAAGAGGCATAGATGATAGTCATACATTAATAGTCTTGAAATTAACACTAATAGTCATTTCCAGCTTATTAAATAAATTTTAATAATGAGTAAACGTTAATTTGCCGTTAAAAATTTCAAAGTAAGACCGATGATATCCATAAAGTAGCATTCTTAGTCTCTGTACAATCTTGAAGAAGAAAAGTTACGATCTTATCAATCCCGACTTATTAAATAAAGTCTGTAAGAATTTAAGAATTAAATGTGAAAACATCTCCTTAAATCTAAAATATTGGAGTATGATCATTCTTCTCAAAATATGATGGGCAGCAAACATTAAGACGCTTTTCAGCAACATTTGGAACAGTAGTTACTTGCTCCTGTCACCATTTATTCGACCCCATAAACCATCCTAAAAAACCAAAATTCTCAAACTTTTTCCCGTCCTTAATAAGTAGTTATCAGTCCTTTCAGCTGGATCTGATTATACCGTGTTGATGAGTCAGCCATTATTCAACTTTCTTACTTGATTTTCTTAATAGCATAATCTCGGCGGCAGCCAGCTCTTCCTCTGGTATTTTTCTGCTTATCGCCGCCCGAAAACTCTTCACCGCCCCTTATTACTTTGCAGTCTAATGACACAGATTAATTGGCTTAGGCGAAAGAACACCTTTTGTTTGAAGGGGACAAAACTTGGCTACAGAAGACGCGAGGGTACTTAAATTAGTGGAGTAAAAGCATACCCCTCCTAAACTGGGAGCCTATATAGGTGACTACTTCTTTTCTCAGCAGTCTCTCTCTTTTAGGAGCTTAATTAAATATATTAGATAGCGAGATTAAAAAGGATGAAAAGGGGAAGGGAAAAAAATGGTTTAATATTTAAGCTCTTCGTCGAATAATCCCGCCTGCATTGTGTGTGCCAAGAACGCTTTATTTTTGCGGACTGAAAGTTTGCGACGCGCTTCTCCAGCCTTCTTCTTCTTTTCTTAGTTCTTTTTTTTTTCTTTCGGTTCGTAGGCGGGATTTTGTGTTTGTAGTTGCAGAAGGAGGGTATGTAGCGATTATTATATTATCTTTGTGTTAAAAGTAAACACTGAGATCCGGAGTCTAAGCCGCAATGACTGAATTAAAACGCCATAATAAAGCTCAATTAAAAGTGCCATTGAGAAAAACGACACTGAAAAATGGGGTGGAAATTTAATTTGGAGTTAACTTGGCTTTTCTTTTGAAAGTAAACACTTTGTCTGTGGGGTAATTCATTGGAATGCGGTCTCCACATGAATAAATTTGCATTTGTTTAAAGTGTAAAACTTTGGATGGTGTATACGTGGATTAAGAAGTGTGTGAAAGAAGAGGTGCCTACCTGTAAAGGGCCTATCATCTTAAAGGGTAATGTTGACTCGAATTTTTCGTTTGACGAACATCGCCCGAAAAAAGTCAGTTTTGAATTAAGTGAAGCCAGATTATTGAAGTGGAGTCAATTCAGGTTCACGTGATATAAGTCAAGTGAACCGGATTCTAAAATTTCTAAAAATACCGGATAATTTTGAAATCCACTAATCGTTTCTCTGGCGGAATAAAAGGTGACGTCATAGCACAGCCTAAGACAAGTTGCAATTAGATATTGGATGACATGCATCTATAAAAAGAGATGAGAGAAGATGATGATGAAGAAATGATGATTAAAAAGATAAAGAGCCTGACATCTAAAGGGTAATGTTGACTCGAATTTTTCATTTGACGCACATCGCCCGAAAATAGTCAGATTTGGATTCAGTGAAGCCATATTAGCGAAGTGGAGTCAATTCAGGTTCACGTGATATAAGTCAAGTGAGCAGGATACCAAAATTGTTAAGAATACCGGATAATTTTGGAAATCTACTTATAATTTCACAAGCGGGAAACAAGGTGACTTCATAGCACAGCCAAGATGCATAGCATAACAAGAAAAAGTGCAATAAGATGTTGGGTGACAAGCACCTAATAAGAGATGACTATCTGTAAAGGGCTTATCATCTTGGAGGGTATTGTTGACTCCAATTTTTTGTTTGACGCTCATCACTAGAAATTTTTTTTAAGATTTCTAGTATCAATAACCGAGCTATTATAGTGTCGTCCAATTATTGAAATGGAGTCAAGTCACGCTTGCGTGACACAATTCATATGATCAGGATTCCAAATTTATTCTGGAACACATTGCTTGTCTTATATGCGGAAAAAGGACGTGGGGTCTTAGCGTAATTTAAAACAATGTGCTTTCTACGTAGTATTGCATGCAAAGTTACATTTATTTTGTAATTGAGATGTCACGTAAATTCACTTCATTTGATTATATGTATTGAAAAAAAATATTATGAAAGGAAGTCATTTTTGATCTGGAGTATTACGAAAAATATATACTCCAGATCAAAAATTATGCGCAAATTTAATTGAAGGTGCTGCAAAATAGCAAATAAATATTACAACACATCAGACTAAGTAATTTTCTGGTTTTTTTCTAAGTAGACAAATTTTCTCGATAAGAACTTGTTGGACAAAGCAATTTTAAATCAACATAACATCAAGGAACTTCTACATGATCTATGTAAGACATTTTAAAAAAATCTGATTCGTGTTATTTGTTCAACTTAATTCTAGAAGGTTTATAACAGAGAAGCCTGGTTAGTAAAACTTGATTTCGGATAGAAAACTTGTTAATTTAAGCAACAATAGGTTCAAATAGTTTCGATTCTTGAGATTCTAGTGAACACATTTTTCTCACAAAAAGAAACAACTTTCTGTCTAAAATAAAAGACTAAGCTCGGTTTAAACGGATCACGCTCATTCATATTTAGAAGATAGATTTTGAATTAATATCCGTGAAGGAGAAATCTGTAAACGGTATTCACCGCAATAAAAACCTATAAATGAAAAAATGTTTGTTTTGTTGTATCTGCACTGTCAAAAATGTAAGAGATGGTTGCCGAGTTGGTACAAACTCGGAAACCTGAACAATTTTTAATGTAGGGTGACAAAAAATAATTTTAACGGAAAAACGCAATAGTTGTTTTTAGTTTATTTATTTCAGAACTAAGTTAATTAATTGATGATGCCTAAATCTTAACACTCATTGTCTAACTGTAACTACTTAGCGCTTTTTTTAAAAAATGGTTTCATACACCACATTTACATAGTTACAACATAATTCACCCATTTTTCGGCCCAGATTTTTTAATAGAGTCGAAGTTATGATACCGGTCCAATGTACCGATGGTCTAAATTCGGAAACTCTCCTCTATGCCATTTCCTTCCGTGAGGTAAATATAATTTGCCATTGTAAATAACTCTGATTTGAAAAATACTCCAAAACGAAAAGACACGCACATTTTATTCTAAAAGAAAGGTTTATATATTTCCCACTTCAAACTTTTATACAGCAGGTTGATTCTAATTTGTATACACCTCTTTGGCACCTTTTATAGGTCAAATATTTTTTCAATGCCATTCGTATAAAAAAATAATGAATTTTCTTATTAGTTTTGCTAATAAAAAACGAAAAGAATAAAAAGTGAAATTATAAGAGAGGATTTTTTTTGTTTAAAATATGAATGCTGTAAATCGAATTTTTTCATAAGGTAAAGGCTAATTATAATACTATTCTTCATACCGTTAATACTTTTGAAGAAAAAAACCTTTTAACAGCTTTTATTGAAGCTGTCAAGACTTCAAAGTCAATCACATTCCTACCAATGAGTACCCGTATCGAAACATCAATGATAAGACGACAATAACGAGTGAATTTCAAGAAATTTGATGAAATTCTGAAAAAAATCAAATTGAAATTTCTTTCTTACCAGGTATGACACTTAACCAGATTCCTTTGTATCAAGACCCATAAACTGCTCAAAAGCCAACAATGTAATACAACCACACTCTCCCGCCGGTAAAGATTTCACGAGAGCTAAGAAAGAATTAAAAGTTATTAGGAAACTCTTTCAACTTTAAAAATGACGAGCTATTAACAATACTTAATACCGCCTCCTCCATTACATTTAAAGCTCACGGCTCGTTTTTCTAATTAGCATCGGGGCCAGCCCATCTTCTATCCCACTTGCGGCCCTATCTTTCCCCTAAATATTATCTGTAACAATTAGGAAATCAATTATTGCCAAAAGGCGCTCCTGGCATTTCATCACTCATAGAGCAAACCACAACAATATCCTTTAAAACCGAAGACATTACACGCTATGAAAATTGATGGCGAATCGAGCCAAAGCTTCTCTTTTTGCGTTAATTAACTGAGCCAACCCCCTTCCCCACTCGTCTTTCCCCTACCGAAAATATGAAGGAACTGCAACTCCCGAGCAATTAATCACGCCAAAATTTCTCCTCTCGCAGTTTGAAAAGTGGAAACTCGGGCGGGAGGAAGAACTCAAAATTACTTCTCTAATTGTATCGGATATGTCTGCGCCGCGCACCGGATGTATCCTTGCGCCGAAAACCTCACCGTCTGATGATAACTTGTAAAAGCATTTAAAGAGACCACGTTTAAAGCTTTTAAAACGGATCCCCTCCTTTTCGGTGTAGTATCGTCACACTGCCGGCAACCCCCCGGCCCCCCCCCCCCCGCAAGAACACCCGAGTGTCGGACTTAACATAATTACCGCTCTATTCCTCGCACAAACATTAATCCCTGATGGATGACGCATTGTTGAGCGCTTCATAATCTTTTGGGCACTCCAAAATGGCGGTAATGAACCCGTCAGGTTCCAGCTCTGTCAAAGTAAGTGTTTAACTTTTAATTAAAGCTCGGGGGGGGGGGCAGAGAATAAGGTGCAGGCAGACCACTCTGTTGAACTTTTAAGGGGAAGAACAAAAGGGGGTGGGGAAAAGGTGTGGGGACCAATTAACGCGGCGCCCGGTCTTTGTTCTGCTTCAGAATGTGCAGCGTCCCCCCCCCCGTCTCGGGCTACATCTCCTTTTGTTTTAGCACCGCTTTTACGGAACGTCCGGGCGTCTTGCTGTTTGAAGGATGGTGGGGGCATCGGATGCAGCCGGCGGGGAATAAAAATCACGGATCTGGGCCGTGATCCAGCATTTGTACCTGACTGCTAAAGGCAACCGCAGATTTCACGCATTACACGCCGAGAGTCTTGACTCGGAAGAATATGGGCATGCCTTCAACAGCATCATTAAATTTCTGTGGTGTCCCTACTTTTTAGGGTGGCCTGTTTTTCGTATCGAAAGCAGTTCATAACATGCGAATAGCTATCGGCCCTGTTCGCATAAGCCAAGAAAAGTTTTTCATAAACTAAAGTTTGACAGTTCAATTCCCTCATCATTCTCTGTTACTTCTACATGATGGAGTGTCTCACAAATTGTGGTCAAAAAATGATTCCATTTGCGTTTAACAAGAATATTGGAATGCCTTCAACAGCATCATAGAATTACTTAGGCATCGTTAAAAATGATTCGCTTATGATTTTGATAAATGATTCGCTAAAATTAATTATTTTTTGATTTTAGTTTTCTAGCGGGCGCGCGTATGCAGGAGATACTCATATCGTGCATTGTATTACATATTTATATCGCGTTGTTTTACAGAAGTAAATGCAACTTTTATTTATGTAATCTGAGTTTATTAGCTTTATACTAAATAAAGATTACATCAATAAAAAACTGCAAGTAAATTTATAAAAGAACGATATAAGTATATAATACGGTGCAAAATACAAGTATCTTCTTTATACGCGCGCCTGCTGGAAGGTTAAAAACGATTCGCTAAAAATTATTGCGCTTACATTTAACAAGAGTGAAGTAATACCTTTTACAGGGTCATTTAATTTATGTGGTATCGCTAAAAACGATCGTGTTTAAGTCAAAATGAATGCGAAAATACCATCACAAAATCATTAACTTTCTCTAGCAATGCTAGTTTTCAGATAGCATATTTTTTATCGAAAGCAGTTAATGCATTTAGATATAGTTCTTCGTATTGATTTTATTAAAAATTGAGAGTGGCTCATATATTTCTGCATAAGTATTTTGTTATAACGTAAGGTCATAAATGATTGCGCTTGTGCTTTTCACAGACATTGAAATCTATAAATTCCTCTAAATGAATCCAAAATTACAATTTACAGCGACGTCGTTGCTTTTTCATTTCATATGCTTAAATATTTCCTTACATAACTTAGGAGCATGTTATTTGCAGGAAACGAGATTCAATCCATTTTAAAATTTAAAAAATACAATAAAAAATTGGAAATTTGATTATTGTGTTGTCTGTTTTTCTCTGCTGTTCACAGTTAAGTAAAAATGTTATATTATTTACAGCCAAGCTGCTGTAAGAAACTGCAGCAGGCATGTAAGAAAACGCATTAATGAAAAATGTAACATTTCCCTTGGAAGAGAATGGCAACAAGCAAATTAATAGTGGAGCAATTCAATAATTATATACGCATTTAAAATTCTCAAAAAATTTGAAATTGTAATGGAAATAAAAAAATAAAGACATATTTGTCGAGATAGTGCCTTTTTGCAATTTTTTCAAAATACAGTGAAGAAAATCGAATACGTTTACGAAAAGGACATCTTCCATTTGACGATTTTGGTCCAAACAGTGGCGAATCCAGATTTGGGTCTAGGGGGGGGCCCGGGCGTGAGGGAATAAAAAATTTTGTATCGTCGTGACGAATCTCAAACCTCATGGCTTATGTAAACCAAAACACTTTAACTTTACAGACTTTCCTCACCTGACAATAAGAATAATAAAAAAACTACAATACTTTCGATAATTTAATAAAAAAATGCAGTGAAGTTACTAGCCAAAAAATGTATTTGACAGCGTCAACGTTACAAGTACAACTGGAATGACTAGAAGAGTAGGAAATTTTCGAGCCTGTCAAGCCAGAAAGCAATGATGACACTTTATTATTATTATTTTTTAAAAAAAAAGGGAAATTAAGAGCAAACAGTTGTAGTGATTTTAAATAAAATTAAGATTTCTGGCTTTTCTCTAGGGGGCTGCAGCCCGATAGCCCCAGCGGATTCGCCACGGGTTAAAACTATATAATCTATAATTTCGGTAAAGGGACCTCTTGGCAAATATCATCCATCCAGCTGGCCCCGTATTTCAGCTATCGTGTTAAAATACACAGATAATTCTAAAAAATGGTTTTGATTTTCGGATTTAGGCACATCGAAATTCGTCACAATTTTGAGGTTGAATTTTTCAACAATTTTGTCTATATATAAAGGATTCCCATAGATCTTGCCTGGTAATGAAGTACCTTTGATCTTTAATTGTTTTCATGTAACTTTTACGAAATTTACTCTTTTAAATCCAGATTCATTTAATTTCACATATGAGGAAAATACTTCGTTATTGAGTAAAAAGATAGTAGGAGACAGATCTGGTCGAAAGTTTTAACATGTTCCCTTCCAAAGCAAATAGCGGGCATTTGGTTCCAGAAGCCAATTTCAGTTTCTACAATGATATTTCTACGAGATAACACGTAGTGCCGCCTAATGGTAAGGTATCGGCTTCGGGGCCGGAGGTTCCAGGTTCGAACCCCAAATCCACTGACGATCCGCCGTGTATGGAGCCTGTTGCACGTTAATTCATACTCAGGGGGCCAAACGTCCTGCTGATACGGTGTGGAAGTTTAGAGAGAGGCACCAGCTCTGGTGTCCTCGTCGCCCTCTGACCGCTGTTCAAAATTACGATGTCTGTCCTAAAATAGCCGCTATGTTGTTTCAAAACGGTACGTTAATGTAACTAAACTAAATGTAGTCGGACTCCTGGAGAAAACTGCCCTTAACGAGTTGTCTTGTAGTTGGCGGAATCATTCTACTTGGAATTAGCCTGCCGAAACTTGCATGACACACCTCTGTTTGATTGAAGCTCATATTTAAATTGAAGTAAGAAATATGTCTGAAAATGTAGTTTTTATGAAATATCCTTTTTATTTTAAATTAATTCATGCAGAGACTTTCTATTAAGTTAAAAAAAACTTTAAGGAAAATTGATTGAATACTGATAGACTGATTCCAATAATTTCTAACTGAATATTCTCTCCTTAATTTGAGGAGTTAATTCGTTGATTTTAAATTGCGCTTAAGATGATTTATTCATTTACTTGTTTTATTAGAGAAACTCTAAACTCATGCTTAGAAATCTGAAAGGTCAACAAACAATATGTGTTTATTTCAATTCTGTTTAAATTTCATTCCGACAGATAAACTATGCTGATTTAAAAATGTGATTCTACAGCTTTTAGGTGACTGTTTCAAATAACTCTCAAACAATAGATCATTTTATCAGCAAAGCTTACAGACTGCCCTATTCAAATAATTATATTATAACCTATATCGCTTATGGCATTGTCATAAGAAAATTCTAATCAGTTCAGTTTTATGTATCTTAAACTCGTTTGGTAAGCAAATATGTCTTTTTAGGAAATGCAAAACTGCTATTCAAATATACATTTTATTAGGCGAAAAATCGTGTTTCAACTATTCTATCGCAAACATTTAATTAATTGATAATGAAATTTAGAGCATTATCTAACTTGATGAAAGAATTTGTTTGTAAATTTGTTCATTTCTATATGATTTAGTGATAGGTTTTCTATTGAAAATGTGCAATGCTGATATTCAGTTTAAAAAGGTTTTTTCTTTAACTAAATGATTTCCTTTCTCGGACAGTTTTTAAAACGTCAATTTATTCTCGTTTTGGTCTATTAAGAAGCTACAAATATTTTTACAGAGATGGTTTGTTTAATGGAATTACAAATATTGAGCACCGCTTGCGATCATTTCAAAACAGTCTTTTCTCTTTATTTTCATAATGTTTACTTGTTTTCCTTTCAAACTGAGAGTTCAACTATCTCAACCAATTGTCGATATAATTTGCTAATCACATCTTGCATCTTCAATCTGATTATGACAATTAACTATCATCGTAAGGAACCAAGAAGCAAATACATATATAAATTTGGGGGCTGAAAAAATTCCAACTCGAATTGTCAGCAGTATCGTCTGATGTGCTTGGAAAAGTGTTGTCTGTTGAAAGAAATGCTGCCTCTTCTTGTTTTGCTGCTTCAGCAGCGCTACAAAAGATGCAGATCATTCTGGCCATAGAACAATAGTTCTCTTATTTCTTTCCGCCTTTTAACTCAATCGATATGTTACCGTCCCATACGTCCCTGCAAGCAAAAGATGATAGCCGTCCGAAGCGTCCGAATGTCACTGTAAAATTTCCACCCCCTTTCGTTAAGTGCGATTGATTTCACACCCGCGGCGCGTGCTTTCTTCGTTAGAGTGGCTCGCCCAGATGTGTTTGGGGAAGAGGGGAGTTTTCTTACAATTCGGACACTGCCAGATGTCATTATGGTTTTTGAGGGGAGAAGTGAATTTCCCTTATCTTTGATAGAGGAGCTCGGACGTTCCCGTATTTTTAGGTCCCTTTATTTAAATGGCCTTAGGAATCAGAGAGTTAAATAGTTGAGGCTGCAGTGGTATAATGGTAAGATCCCAGCTTCGGGGCTCGAGGGTTCCAGGCTCGAAACCTGAACCACCGATGATCCTCCCTGTACGTGAGCTCATTGCACGTTAAGTCTTACGTAGGGGGCCAAACATCCTCCCACTGATAGTTTGACCACTGCTCAAAATTGCGAGGTCCGTTGCAAGATAGCCCTCGTGTTGCTTCGTAATGGGACGCTAATATAACTCACCTAAATTCAAACTCAATTCTACACTCCTTCGAAACATATTTCCTTTCAATTTTAAAATCTTAATTTGCTCTCTGTGTAACACAAATGCGTATCAGTTTTCTAAGACATTTACATTTTTGTTTCATTCAGAAACTGCTATGCCCCGTTTCTGTTTTTCGTAAATAATCTTCAAATGACTTCGACCGTTTAAAATGGACGACATAGTTTAATTAGTTATCATTAAAAAAACAGCTCTAATTTCATAACCACTTAATTTATTTACTTTGCTTTAGAATTAGAATATTATGAAATAGTGCATTATAGGATTTCGTATATTTCGGGATGCCTTAAATTCATTTGAAAGTTGTTCGAATATATTGAAAGGTGCTATGTAACACATCAGAATGTTTTTAAATTTTATGGTTAAAAATAAAATTATGTTGCGCTTCAGTAACATTTGTCCTCTTCATCTGACCGCAAGTCTAAACTATAACCTCCTAAATAGTTTTTATTGGTATTTTATCTTTGTATAGCATTTTATGAATCAGTTAAATAGAAAAAGATGTAAGAAGAAACTCATAAGATGGAAAACGCCTTCTTTTTTGAATGTGTACCTCGAAACTTTGGAAATAACTTTCTGGACATTACTTTCAACACAAACTAATACTGCTCCTTCGTATAAGTGTAGGCAATCGCGTGAAGTGATACATGTGATATATAATCTGATTTAATACCAGATATTTCTGAAGATGTCATTTTAGGAGAAACAAACTACCAAGACTCTACATTTATGATTTTTTCTTCTCAAATCACCTGAAACATGTCAACTGAAATCGAAAAGAAATTCTTCAATTTCCATTGAAAGAAAAGTAAATATGAATTCCAAACATAATGTTAGAAAACCATAACGACGCTTTCCTGCTATATTAGTCTTGTGGTTGGGAAGAGAGATTTACAGAGGTCCTTACTAGCTATCGGGGAGGGTCAAGCCTATGTTCTCTGACCTTGGCGGCCATTTGACGACTGCCGAAAATTTTAGCGACCTTTGGGACAAAATGAAGGTTCTCGAATATGCTTGAATTTTGGTCCTATCTCTACTAGGGTGTGGAACTACGGGGAACCTTCAAGAGAATTCTATATGACATCACACCCTTTCGGAAAAGGGTATAAATACCGAGCTACTCAGAAGTCTGAATCAATCTCTTTGGAGTCTTGATCGCATTGCGATTTGGTGAGCTATTAGACGCTAAACGATGTTGTCGGTGCTTCTTCTGTTATTATTAGTGATTTGCTGTCAGCTTGTGTTGCTAATTTGTGCAAGTGCTGTTCTTTTTGTGATACCTGTGCTTCGAGTTTCTGGAATATTCGTTAAATAAAGCATCGTTCTCTATTATCCTGCTTGTTGAACTGCTTTCACCGTACACCGACCGGGCGATTTTCTTAACAATACATTATATCTAACAATTTTCAGTAAATTTTCTGTATACTCTACTCATAATCATAACATTTGTTATACTGATAAATATGTCATTCGTAATATTCTCACAGAATATTTCAACAGCTCATATACACATGTATTTTCGTACTCTGATAGAATCCACAAATTACTTTGAGAGGTCCCGTAATTGATATGTGAAGACAATATGCATCTCATATCATTCTTTTGAATGCTTAATTTTATAGATGTTCATACACATGTCGAGAATTTCAAAATACAACTATTATACTCGATGTCCCATAACCTGAGACAAAGAAGATAATTTTCTTTTCCATTTCTTACCAAACGGTAGCCTTAAACCCATTAATTTTAGTGACAACCTAATTTTTACTACTTTTGGGATATTTTCTAAGACAATATCTTTTTCAAACCGACATTTTAATTTTACCTGCATGTAATGAATTAAGAAAATTTAGTTTTAAGTAACCCCTGGGTTGGGATTACTTAGACCTAAACTACATTTCCCATGATAAAAACAAATAAAGCAGGAGACATGTAAAGTAGAACCTAGGATCTGGAAATAAAACATGTAAATACATTTTAGTTATAACAATATGACAAATTACAATTTTTTTCGACTTATTTTAAGACCGGAATTTCCAATTTCACCCTATTCGAGCCTGAAATACTAACGTTATGAAGATATGTGTTCATCTTAATTTCCTTATGAAATTAATAAATATCAGTGAAGCGATTGGGATATTCAAATCACTATGTGTGTGAGTGAGGCAAACAGGCAGATATGGTTGATTAGTTTAGCTTTCATACACTGATAGGGAACAACTGTGAGAACGACACATGCTAGTTGTGAGGAGATTGATAGATCAGATACACTTCCGATTATTTCGAAGTCTAAGGAGAAAGAAGAGCGACAGGCGGGGATTGTGAAGTTGGAAGACACATGTTTCACCCTACGACGATAAGCTCTTTGCCCGGATATATTAGGAGAGAATGAGCTCTCGGACAGACTCGCGGAGGAGAAACACCGACGTTGGACTTCTCCCAAGTATTAGGGTTAGTTTTCTACTTCATCCAAATATTATGTCTCTGTTTCTATGACACTATTATGTTTCAATGTACTAGTACTAATTTATGGATTCAAATTAGACTTATTGCGGATTTAAGATATATCCTTCACTATAAAAAAATATTTGTATTATCCATTCTTCGCTATACTTTCATGGTAAAGCAAACCAATCGACATCATATCTTGTCAATGAATTGCATCAGCAGAATTGCACAATGTTTATTCATAAAGCAACCCTAAAACTATCCTTTTGATAGGAAAAAGCTGAAATAATAAATAGAAAATTAAGAGAAATCAAAATCCCCGAGCTATATTTTTCATTCAGAGCAAATGAACACGTTATATATATGAATACTCTTTCTCATTTTTAAACAATAAGATACAAAATCCCTCTAATTTGTGCATTTCTGTTTCAATAGGAAAATTATTATGCAGATACAAAGCTTTAATTCTCTGAACCCTACTAGATTGAGAATTCCAGAAACTCAAAAATTGAAGTAAATTTTCGTACACGAAAAAATAATGGAATTCTCCCTTTCTTTACAGAATTTCCAGAAGAACGGCACCCGCATTTGGGCGATTAATTGTCAACAAAGAAAGGAACTACTTTTCTCCCATAAAATGCACTCGGGCACCCGAAACCTCCTGAGTCCAAGTCTCTGTCGAATCGGGCTGTTTGAGGCGGGATAGGGCTCATGGAGTTAACATGCCGCTCACAGCTTCAAAACTATGATGTTTTATAATCCTGTAGTGCAATTCATACTTTTCGAAAGCTTTTGTTCATGACCGCATAAGGATTAACATAAATGCGCCACACTTCGTACAGCGGGTTAATTTGGAGTTGACTGGAAAGCATTCAACCCCACACCCCCAAATTCAAATGGGTTGTCAGTTGGAATCATGGGTCCCGTAGGCGTCAGAGCAAAATGTACCTAATTGCACCATAAAAAAACTATAATCATTCAAAACAAGTGTTGTAAGGGGTTCACCGCTTCACAGAGCAATGTTAATGAATGGAGGCCATTCTTTTCCTTTAAAAAATGAAAAGAATGGACTTCAGCATCGGAAGTTAGTTTCCGACAAAGGATGGAAAAAAATAATAATATAATTAATAAATTTTTTTATGAGGAAAGATACAAAAGGATTCAAGTCCCTTACTTTTAGGTATTAAGTGCTTCTTATACAGCGTGTACACAAATGAAGTGACATATTTCAAAAATGAATATAAAAAAATAAAAATGTTGTAATGACAAATGTTTTTTAAAATGAGAGTGCATCTCAAAAAGATTTTTTAAGATAGATAACATGCCATTTCTTTTTAAATTACTGGAAATCAAAAATTTGTTTATAGCCATTATCTGAGAAAATATTAAAACTGGAAGAAAAATAAAAGCATGTATTTGGAGGGAATTTTGCGCTCTTTAATTTGTTAATTCACATGTGGTGTGAAAACTGAAGGGTTTTTGTGATATTCAAGAAAAACTAAGAAAAAGAAACCACAGAAAACACGCATCGGCTTCTGCTGATCTGTAGCCATTGAGTACGGAATTTTCTCGCTGTAACAATTTAGAGCGGCGTAACGCCACGTTACCTATCCTTAAAAAAACTTTTTGAGATGCGCTCTTATTTAAAAAAAAAAACGTAGTTCCAACATGTTTAGTTTTTATAAAATTAATTTTTGAAAGTGTCTCTTCATTTGTGTGCGCCCTGTAGATGGGAATAATTGTATTTGGGTCAGAGCTTCTTAAAATTGTGGATAGAGAATCCAAGCAGGTCTAACGCAATGCAATAAAATGGTGTAAAATATCGCAATACTCCCAAAAATGATAATTACAGTTTTTTATGTGTTTGATAATAAAAATTCAAGAAAGAAAGAAAGAATTTAAAATATTTGAAATTTTATTAATATTGTCTGGAATTATAAGTCCAATCTCTATATATAAAAGGGAAAGGGACTCACTGATTCATCACTGAGTCTCCCAAACTACTGGAACTTGAAACTTGAAATTTGGCAAGCGGTTGCTTCTTGGGTAGTAGATGTTCATTAAGAAAGGATTTTCCAAAATTTTAATTAGAATTTTAATTAATTAAAAATAAACTTAATTTTATATGTTTTTCTGCAATAACTTCGGAGCATATCAACGCACAAAAACTATTTTAACATCTTCGTAAAGTTCAAAAAATTAGCTTTTCAATGACACCAATCTTATTTCCATGCAATATTTTGTCGATTTTAATTAATTTTTCAAAATGTTTACAAACATGATTTTTAACATTGTTTTCATTGTTGTAAATAAAATTCACACCAATTTCATCATTTCAGAAAATATTTTATTCACGTGATTTTGCAATTTTTACGGTTGTGATTGTACGATAAATTGTTTTCTTGGGCAATTGACTCCAAAGCAAAATTTTCACTTTAGAATTCATTGCATTGCTGAAATATTTTATCGCACCTGCTTTCAAGTAATATTTTTTTTAAAAACATGGCTACAGATATTTGGTATATTAGCTTATATATTTCAGTATGTTTGCTAGGCAAGCCAATGACGTTAATTACTCTCTCTATGCGATGTTCACTTAACTTCACAAATTTTTGAATGGTCGTAATTGAGTGTGTAGGTGTTTTACTGATCAGTCACACAAACACTAAGAAGAAGAGAATCGTACTCCGGAGAATGGCAATAAAGACCAAGATATGAAAAAGGTTCTGTTGTCGCCATAGCAATCAATGATGGTGAAAGAAAAATGCGTTCCAAGCTAGATTCGTTCCCAGGTGGCTCAAACTACGGAGAGAAATAGATAAGAGGAGTTTTGCTGCTGGCCGAGGATGTCAGACAACACGGGAGTAGACGGCGAAAATCAAAGAAAGACGTTGCTGCGAAAAACTGTTTGATTAAGTTTAAAATGTTATAATTAAATAGACTTGAAAATATTTTTATCCCGAGCAGCGCTGGGTATACCAGCTAGAAATATAATAATTAATTATGAAATTTCATTAGAAGAGAGATGGTAGATTATATCTTATGCCTAAAGCAAATAATATGGCATTGCGAACCCGGATTCAATAGTACGTCATCTGGACTGATCTTCCTTTAACGACTTACTAAAGAGGTTTCACTGCAATTTATTGCAATATTAACTTCCGTTTCGATGTCTGAAACTTATTTTTTAAATGTAAATAATTTATTGAGACAGACCGACACAGCCTTGGTTGCTATTTTCATAGCATATGTTAAAAATGCACACTATAAATTAGGATAATATTATATGTATGCATCTTTTTTTAATAGAGTTAAGATAATTGTGTTCGAGGAACTGTCAAAACAAATTAGATAAAAAACATTTATATTTTTTTAAAAAAAATCCAAGCTTTTCTGTTAACAAAAGACGTTTTTGGCGGAGTAATGAATGCTAAATTTTTACTTGGAAAAATACTCCCAATCCAGTAAATTATTCACTTTCTGGAAAATACACAGTTTCACCTTCTTTTCGAAAACTATTTAGCGCTCAAAAATGGATTAAGCTAATTCAAAAGTACCGTTAAATATCCCCTACACTTTACCGAGCCGAAATAGCTTCTATCACATAAACGAACAAAAACTTGTAAAGATAAACGCTTCGTTTTTTTTCCTTTCCTTATTTTCATTTATTTTATTATTTTTTTTCATGCGCCTTTTCTATGGCAGATGATTACATTCCTTTGGATCGTTTTTGTTACGCATTGTCGTCTATGAATATTCATAAGGAGCAGCGTAGCGTAAGTAATTAGTTCATATTCATAGGGTTTTTCCTCTACCGTTCTCTTACTTCCTTTTGATCCTAGTCATTAATAAATTAAAGACTTGCTTCGAGAAAAGGTTTTTATGAGAAGTATTAAACTTTCAGATGATAGGTGGGTGAACTAATAGGTGCTGCAGTACATAAATATAATTTTTTTTTCATCTTCCTTCCATGAAAAATCATTATTTTATGATCAAATGGTTGCTCTCTAAGTTTACGTTCACTTGAATTATGAGAAGCTATGCTGGTGAATACATTGCCTCTGGCGATTTAGGCCTATTACTTAAGACTTCGAACGCCGCTGCTGCAGTAATTCTTTCTGGCTCTTTAACTTTTCTTTCCCACTGTGAAGTTAGTCTGGTTTAAATGCATATTGAAATATTGCGTGCATTAAGCGATTTTACGTTGAACTATTTGCTCGTTGAAGGAGCAATTTTTTTTGCTCGTTATGCGATAATTAAACGAAGACCACCTGCCTCGAAAGATCTTTAAATTACGACGTTTAAGATATTTTAATCTTGCGCTGCGGGTATAGATTGCCTGAGCGAAAAATGTTTGACCAGCTTTGTCGACTGATTTACAGTTTGGGAGAGCATTACTGAGGAGGATTTTTGGCAACATGTGGAAATAAAAAGGTTTTCTTTTCGATCAAGTGTTTTAAATGAACGCCCAAGGAAAAGAATTTGCATCAACACAATTTAAAATGCTAACGAAACTTGATGCTAAATCATATGGCTCCTATCAGCTTCTTAAATCTTCTGTACACAATTTTAAAAAGTGAATAAGTGAATAACAAATTCTACGGACAATTAATGTTTAAATCTCTTCTAATAATAAAGGAGAACGTGTGTCTGTGAGTGTCTGTTGATGCTCTACAGCACATACCTCTGGGCCTAGAGGTACGAAATTTGGCACAAAGATACTTTAGATAGTGAGAATGTGCATCCCAGAGCTACTTTTTAAAACTTTATTAGAATTTTAATTAATTAAGAATTAAACGATATTTTGGCGTTTTTCCTTGATAACTTCCGAAAATATTATAGCATAAAATGATTCTTACACCCACCGAAAATTCAAAAAATTTTCTGTTCAATGGTATCAATTAAGTTTCCGTATAATTAGGAATATCTAAGCAGTTCAGTTTGTACTTAGAAAATCTTTTGTGCATATTTTTTTACGATTTCTATGGGCAATCAGTAATGCTCAAAATGCGAATGTTGTTAAAAATGTTGAAGCAATTCCTTTTCACTTAAATCTTTGAATTTTTGTGTTTTTTTGACGAACTCTATGGACAACTATAAATGATCAAAATACGAATATTTCAACGAATATCCAATCATTTCAGTTTTCACTAACGAGATGTTTGATATTTTTGTTTTTTACGAATTCTATGAGCAATCAGCCGTATTCAAAACACAAATATTGCTGAGAATATCTAACTAATTCAGTTTTCACTTAGGAGAGCTTTCATATATTGTTACGTTTCTTATTATCTTTACTCCGGCGAGTATTAGTACCCATGATTCCGCTGTGAAAACATCTAGGGTATCGGGACTAGAGGTTCGTGGGTTGGAAACTCACTCCACCAAACATCCGTCGAATACGAGAGTTTGAGAACATTAAATCTGTCGAGATCAAACCTTTTCCCTCTGGTGGAAGTATGGAGAGGGCGGGGACTCAGGTTCTCTTGAATTAATCGAAAATTAAATATACTTTCGTATTCTAATTTAAGTTTAAATGGAAAATATATCTGTTTAAAAATATCAACTGAAAGACGTGTTACTCAATGATTGATCTGCGTCTATTGATGCTGATGCGATATATTTCTTTCAAAACCAATATTGCTGGATTTTTGTTCACACCGTTTTATTCCTCTACTAGAAAAAGTATTTTTAAAAAAATTTATTTTTCAAAATAAAATAATTTTATTCTATTATGAAACATTAATTAAACTTTAAATGAAACAGTATCAAGCCTTTCACATGATGACATTGAAATTTTAACAATATTTGTTTTTAAACATTCTTCAAACAGAGCTGAATACAGAGCTTCTAAACAATCACTGATATGTGACATATTGAATAACTGTAACCTGAAGAATAAATACTTAAATCAAAATTTCATAACTCAAATGAATTAAAACTTAATAATAACTAGAAGATTTGTGCCCGTCTAAGACGGGCTTTTAGCTTGCCAACAATATCTCAGAGCTGATTGTTAGAGATTTACTAACAAAGTTGTTGAAGAAAATACCATGCAGATTGCTTGAGTGCTCAAGAAATAAAAAAAGCATCAAAAACAGAACTGACGAATCAATTGGCACTAACTTTTGTTTTGTTAATAACTTCATTTTTAACAATTACTTTCATTTTGTCCGAGTCCAAGTAAAAATAATGCAAAATCCACTAACAGAAAAAAATGCATTACTAAATACAAAATAAAAAAAAAATGATGAATTGATGAATGCAAATCTTTAAGCAAAAGGAGCCTTTCAGTGTAAGAACGGTTAAGGAAAAAAATTATTAAATATAAAATATATAAATATTCAATTCCAAAATTAAGGATGAAAAGGAAAGAACCTCTTTAACAAAAACTAAAGTATTCTGAATAGCTCTGAGTGCATGAATTAAATAAAAAGAAAATAAATGACCGATACATCGTAATTCAACATAAAGATCTTCGAGAAGTGGAAAAATAAATTAATTCTAGTATGACTTCTACTTAATATTAACGGAGTTCCGCGTCGATGAATCAACGTAAAATGAAAAAGAAAGGAGGCTGCTGAACTTGGCTAAAAAAAAGCAGTCAAATAGGAATAATGTCCGTTGGATACTTTGAAAATTTTATAAGTTAGCAATAAGATTCAGTGTTTCCCAACACTCAAAGAAAAAGGCAAGCACAAAATGAATAAAAAAAAATTCCGAAAGATTACATAAGGAAAATAAATTAATTCTGGTATTCATATTAAATCATCACAGAATCAAAACAGTATCCCTGTGTATGCTAATTTTCAGACGTAAACATACCGTCTGAATCTCTTCGGTGTGTGGCCAAACCAAACCATCTGAGCGCCACGGACGCTTCTGCATGATTCTAATATAGATAATGTAGGATCTTGCCAATTTTGGTAGTGGTTGAAGCATTTCTTTATGTTATCAAGACATTGCTGATAAACTTTGACCGATAGGATTGCGAAAAATCACTAAGCATATCATTTGCTTTTTTGGTTCGTGCTCTTTTAAGGACTACTCTCAACTCTTCGTTTGTAGCTAGCCATGAACGAAAAAACATATTGCTTCTAATCCCCCCCACACACAATCTATCATGATAAATATCCTGCGATTGTGAAGGGAACTCAGTACTTCCTCTTCATTCTAACCATGTTTTGCCAAAATTCCATCAAAATAAGAATTCGATTTATGCCTTTCTGAAATTAATTAATGCATTGATTTCGATGATAATTAGTTCATTAAATAGTGCAACTCATGAAATTTGTTTTATTTTATTAATTGTTTAAGAAATAGC
>BGPR01000071.1:504997-546142 GCA_013235015.1 Araneus ventricosus
CTTAACATTCAAACGGTTTTTTTTTCCTTTCACTAGATGAATGACTTTGAAAACTAATTGGAGAACATCGATGAATTTTAAATATGAGATTAATTTCTTAAAAGTAGAGTGTTGACAAAACCGAATTTTTAAAGCCTCGAGTATCACATTTTTTATCCACCTCTTTCACGTCCGATCGACGCTTCAAAGTACCTCTTTAAGTATTCTATTAATTTGTTAAGTCTGTTATTGACCCCGAAAGAAAATTAAAAGATTCCAGCCGCTGATCAATACGGCGCTATCATTTTACTGATTATGAAGATTAACAGCTTACATGTCTTTTAACCATTATCTCCGAGACACCCGTGTGCTGACAAAGTCTTGACAAAAGTACGCCAAGTTGTCTCCAAGCGCCAAACGCGTTCTCTAAGATTAAAACAATAGATCAACTTTCCCTAACAGCCATCAAAGGCGAAGAAAATAAAATAAAAAAAATTTCGTCGCTATCAAACAAAATACCCGCGACGAAAAATTTTCGGCACTAACCCTTTGTTGCCCCGGGAAAGTTTAACGGATAAAACCTTAAAAGAGGGACCTTGCGTGAAAAAAAAGGGTCTTATCCAATACTCCTCAACCCTCATAAAGACAAAGTTTAGATGCATTCCCTTAATGTCCAATTTGTCAGTCAACCATGGGTTTAAAGACAAAGTTTTCCCTCCACCAAAAAGAAGTTTTCTTCGGAAAGAAGGAAAATAATTATAATAAAGAAAAAGAGAAGAGAAGTGGGAGGAGGGGGAGGGTGTAGCTCAGGACGGGGTCTGGAAAATGGGGTAGCAATTTACGCGTTCCTTACTGACAACTCCCCCCTCTCCTTTACCGCTCGCAGGCTTTAGCGGGTCCCTCTTGTATGAAAAAGTACAAGGGTGGTTTGAGAAAATGATGACACCGAGTCGATACATTGATCGAGTTAATCGTGATGTTTGGGGGGCGTCTGCAAGATTAGAGTCCGTTGTTTTCAGGTTGTTCACCCTTTTTTACGCGCTTCTTGTCTTCTTCTGGCTTCTTTCATGTTTATAAGAGTGGAAGTTCGTAATCGATTTTTCACTCACTGCCTGATGTACTAGAATCTGAAATCTTGCGCAGTTGTGTACTTAAGATGACAATTTAATATTTTAATATATGAGAACTTAATTATCAGTTTATTGTTCAATTTCAACTAAATTTTGATTTCATATGAGGTGCGCCACCTCGTGGTAAATATGAGAAAAAATGCTTACGCTACGTATTGTGGAAGTATTGAAGATCAAATTATTTCTGTACCTAAAAAGTTTTGCTCATAATTTAAATCAAATAATTCTTCACTGAAAGAAAAAAAAAGTGTTTTAGATTAATATGTCTTATGAAAATGATTAATATATTGTTAGTCTTTCTGAAAATTGTAGCTCTGAATTTAAGTCTAACACTGACGGCCTTCGACAGAAATGGTCGTTTCACTGCGGATGGCTTTCTTGGCGATTTGATTGGGATCGACACTGTTGCTTATGAAGATGTGGTGTGACCACAAAAATTAAAATAGTCGAACTGTTCTTCAAATTTTGGTGCTATCAAATTCCTTTAATTATTATTAAAGGAGTGCGGAGTTATTGATTTATTCTCTTCTTATTTTATTTGCTCTTTCTTTGAAAATTAATACCTTTCCTAACGTTTGGAAGCAAACTGAAACTGTACCTGTCTATAAAAAGGGTAATGAAAATGACTGTAAAAATTATAGACCTATTATAATTTTAAGCCCTTTTCTAAATTTTTTTGAATTGATAATTTATAAAAAGTTTTTCTTCCAGGTAAAAATCTTGATTTCGACAGATCAATATGGATTTATACCAAAACGATCTACTGTCACCCATTTAATTTCCTTAAAAAATAAAATTGGTTCGTCTTTTATAAATAGCTGTCAACTCGATGTTATTTACACATATTTTTTCAAAGCTTTTGATTCCATTGATTTTGGCATTCTTTAAAAAACTTAATAATATAATTTTTTCATTTCAACCTAACTGAATGACTCTTTTCTTATTTAAGTAATCAATGACTTTATGTATATTTTAATCGTGCTGTTCCTGATAAATTTGCAAATGCTTTAGGTGTTCCAAAGGGCTCCAATATTTGTCTTATTCTTTTTATTTTATCAATTATCTATGTTGTATTTTCGAGTTTTGGAATATCATTTACTTGTTGAAGATTTAAAAATGTTTGTAACTTGTAAGATCTTATACTGATACTACAATTTTGCAAAGGGATCTAGACAGTTTGCACCGGTGGTACAGTGACAAGATTCCATAATATTTGTAGTACTGAATTATGAAACTAATTTAAAAATACAGAAAATAAAAAAATACAATTTTTAAAAGCAAGTCTTTGTTAGAGGGTTAAGAAGAAAATAATGCATTTTTATGAAAATTCTGTTAGTCAAAGCAGAATCGTAAAAGCGTGAGGTACAGAAAACAATGCTATTAGAGGAATTATGCCCAAAGAATATCATAAAAAAATTCCTAAGTGTTCCTTAAAAATTAAAAATATAACATAAATGCTACTGAAATTTCTATTTACTTAGACTATATTTTTCGGCGCCTCCAGTTTCTTCCATTCTCTTTTGACCACCAGACTTTTGATTAACAATTATTTGATATGTTCATATAACATCTGAAATTGTCGTTCAGATGTCGGTGACTGACAATTGAGTTAATTTCCGAAAAGGTAGAGAAAGGGAGAGCTTCGCCATAGATTCTAAAATTGAACGCAGCTACGTAATAAGAAAGCAACTCTAAAATACACATTTTGACATAGTTGTTTTAGCAAATTATTGTAAGAAGATTTCCAAATTTGCAATTCTTTTTTCCAATTTTATATATTTCATTATGCAGCAAATAGAAATTTTGATGGCAAATTTCACATAGCTAGATACAATTTACAATTATTAATTCGAATAAGTAGCATAACTGTTTCAAGTAGTGGGTCTCGACTTCAAAAAGAGTTCGGTTTAATAATATTTAGATAGCAACAACTTCCACTAAGCCTTCTTCTATCGTATTTTATCTATTATTATTTTTACTTATTGCTATCGCATTATTTTATAGACAAAAAATCTTTCTAACATCTCACTGAAATGAGTTGAATAACTATGTTTAATTAAATTTTATTTCGTTTTTCGTTAATAAGCAGTTCGTTTAAAATATTTTCCATTTTCAGGATCATGACAAAGTTTATTGGAAGAAAATATAAAAAATTTTCCCTCTGAGAGAGCGAAATTTAATCAGCCTTCTCTAAACTTATTCAGTTTAATTTAAGTAAATGTTTAATAGTTTAAAGTTTAAACATTTTGAAATATAAAATATTTTTTAGCTATTCAACCTTCTTGAACTGATTTAATGAATAGTATGATTCTTTTCCAATTTAGCGCTTTATATTAATCCTTTCAACTATGATGTTTTAAAACTCTAAAAGATAAATTTAAATAATAGTTAAAAATATAAATAAATCTAAATAGAATAGTTGCAGTTGCCGCTAGCAAGATTAAATTAATTAATTGATTTAGTAACGGTTGTCTCATCTTTCTGACAATAAATAATCATCCCAAGTTATTTACCAACTTTTCACCAATAATCGATAATTATTACGATGAGGGCATGATTACAATATGCAGCAAAGTGACGTCATGGATGCTTGTCTTGGGATGCTGCCATACCACTTTATGCTATTATCACTCACATATTTTTATCTCTTAAAGTTATTTTAACTTTAACCGTCCCATCAAATAGTGCTTGTCTAGAAGATGGTTTATGTGCCACGTCAAAATTTTGCAACATAATATCAAAAGATATAATAATTAATCTTTGAAAAATAATTATTTAACAATAGCATATTTTTATGTAATTATTCAAAAATTCTGAAATAGTTTTAAAAGCCACTTATTTATATCGAATTCAGTCGTTGGCTAGAGGAATGACAAAAACCAATATAGAAAAGTGATGACAACTTTATCTAGTTTTTAAAAACACAGTTTAAAGAAGTAGAATACTATTTTTTGGTTTTTAATCCTTCATTTGTGTTGCATCATTATAAATATTACGGAATCTTGAAATCAATTTTTCGCAAACTCATTATCAGGTGACACCACTGGTATGCAATCATCGAGAACTCGCAAGTGTACAAAATTTCAAAACTATAACACATAAGGAAGTGTGTGAAAAATCAATCACAAAATTCCTTTAAAAACAAATATGAAATATGTAAAGTTAAATAAAAGTGTATAAATAATCAAAAAGTAGGTCTTCGACATTATTTTAAGAAGTTATTTTTGACTATAACAAAATATCAGTTTAAGGGCTTGTAAATAATGTGATAAGTTGAATATTTCCGACTTTCAGCGGAGTATGAACAGCAAATTTCCTGAAGCTTTCTTTTCCTTTATTATGAAATGGGTAGTTAAAATATATAAATAAATCAAATTTTCTTTCTCATATTTCCAAACATTGAATTATTTTTTTTGTCTTGTAATATTCATAAGGAGGTATAAAAATTTCATTTAAAACGTGGCGGTGTAGTTGTATGAAAAGTATTGTAAGTATGAACTAATAATTCTTACCGAAGAATCGAAATAATATGTGAAAATAATACATAGATCATACAGAGAGTTTGGAAATCTAGTCAAAAATATTCCTTGACACCTAAATGTGAAGGTTTAATCATTGAAAATATTATAGATAGTATAAGGGAAAAAAACACAAAACAATTTCTCCTAAACATTATTATAAGCAATTTGAATTATAAATAATTATAAATTTGTTATGAGCGATTTAAGAAATGAGACAGGGTGATTCTTTTTCATATAAAAGAAATCTGTTAGTTTATCGCTTATGGAACATATAAATTTTGGACTATAAGAATAATGTCGCAAAAAAATTAATTTCACAACATCAACATTAATATCAAGAATCGTAAACCAGAAATACTTTCAATAGGTTTATTAGCAGTAAATTTCTTGAAATCTGTATACGCTCTATTATTTCCGAAATTTTTCTTCCAGTTTCTCATTCGTTTGATTGAATATGTAATGCAGCAATTTTGATTTAATTTTGTTGTTTTTTATAATATCACGAGTATTTTAAGTCATTCATTGTGATTCTTCGATTAGGACTGTTACTGTAAATTCGATGATCCATCAACTACTCAGCTAAAAATAATATTCTACTATGTTTTGAAGAGATAACTAAAAGATTAATCAGCGTAATATAAATTTTTCATTTGACTTTGGCAAACATTCTTCTTTGCCATATAGTTGCTTTTCTGGAAAAAAATTAATTCATTTTTAAGTGAAAGTTGTATTTTGATCCCCTAATTTACGTACGCAAAAAGAGACAATTTTATGAAATTTTGTTTGTTATCATAGTGTTTTATGTATTTAAACAACTTTGTTTTGTTTATATTATGATGAAGATATAACTATAATAAATTATTGTTTAAAAAACATTTACTTCTTTTTACTGATGATTGCTGGTTTCTTTTAGAGCATAAAACTGATATTTCCATGTAACTAAAGTTTCTTAAGATGCCGTATGACTTTCATTTTGTGGTGGAAATCTTTTAATGATGACTTTTCATTTTCCCAATTTTTTACTCTGCCTAAAATTACTTTTTCAAACGGTTTCTAAAGTGGGTAATCCGATTTTTTGGAGCATTACATAAGGCCATGTGTTTAGATAGAAGAAATATAATGCATTAAAAATACAAGTTGAAAAATCAACAATAAAACAGTTACAGTAATTTCAGATGAAAACTTTTTACTCAGTGCATTTGATACACAATAATAATCATTAAAAGAAAATACTAAAATTGATTCGAAAGTCATGGACAAATTATTGTTTTAAACCTTAATGTCCCAATGTTGCCTTTAAACAACATACCCAATTTTGTCTTCTAAAATCTTGAGAAAAAGACTGAAGCTCTAAGAAGAGCTCTACTCTCTGAAGTCTGTTGTTGCCAATAAGATACATATTGAAACTTTTATTAAATCAATTTACAACATATTGATGGCAGCCTGAGAGCTGATAAAAATAAAAATAAATTAATGTTTTTCACTTGAGATTGCAATATTTAGCTTTGTTTTATTCTTGAGAGTACCGTATTTTATTCTACAGTGTTGAAAGAAAATCCTTTTTCAAATAATTATTAAATTCATATGTGTTTGACATTATAGAATTTTATCAAGGAAATTATTTTTCTGAAATAAAGCCCAGTGTTGTCAGTTAGCAATAAACTATTTTTTAGCCATAAACCATATTTAAAACAAAATGGGATTTTTTAAAGCATTTTTCCCATGTTATATTCTAGGAATGAAAGTCAAAAAAACTTTTAAAATCAATTTTTAAAAAATCGGGTTTTTAATGGCTAAGTGTAAAGGACCTTCCGAAGTGGATGAGAGAAATTGTTTAATTTCTCGAGAAAAGATGTTTTTTTAAATATTAAACTACTAAAAATTGTACTGCTACTATTCGTGAAAAAGACTTTCTGTGCCTCTTTTCCATCGAAACAATTTTGTTTTCTCCCCAAAAATCAGACATTTACATGAAAATGTATCATAATTGAACTCAACTAAAAGGAAATTTATTAAAAAAGAAATTGTTTAAAAAGCTATAATGAAATTTCTGCAGTTAAGGCCTCTTTTTGTCACTGTTTTGGCTCATAAATGTTGAGAATTCTAAAAGAAAAATACCCGATGCGAGATTTGGAATCCTATAGTGTTTTGCTAATCACTATCGTTTGGGACTGCGATCCACACTTTCAGAAGAACTGTGTACGTTGTATACATCGCAGTGGGTAGAAAGCGAAGGCTACACCAAGAGAATAAACATTTATTTATTATCACTATTGATTACTTAGTAATGGGTATCTGAAAATATAATAGAAAGTCAAGTCTAAGATTTTTTTCTGTAATAAAAAGGTATTTTGCCAAAACAGCAGTTTAGTTTAAGTTCATTTAATCAGTTCTAAAATGGAGATATTCTAATTTTCAGAAGGATGAACTTTAAATTTGAATAATAAAAATGAATTCACGAAAAACAAAAAAATAATTTTAGTTTTTTTCCCGTCTCCTATTTCAAGGGGAAAAAATCAAAAAGGGAGATATTTAAGGACGCGAATACCTGGAACAATCTTAACAGCCAAATGCCAGCAAAACGTTATTCTCTATAGTTTGTCACACCTCATCTTCATTATTATTTGGATAACTCATCGACATCATATTCAATTTCATCCATTTCTCAGTACTTATCAGAAAAGCGTTTTGGAAATTAATGTAGAAGCAGTTGTAGCAAAGATTGCATCGATCCATGGCGTGAATATTTCCTTTTAAGATATACTTAAGCGAAACCCGTAGTCTAATGAATCGAGATGTTCCTGTCCAAAAGCACAAATCTAGAACTCATTTAATACTCTAAATTAGCTGGAATTTGCAAACGGATGAGCACTAATCGAATCAAGGATTTTCAATAACAGTTAAGTTTGCAGCAGCAGTGGAATGTGAATTAAACCTATGAGACAAAATTAAATTACAAAATCTGTATTAATAAAAACTCGCCAGCAGCGAAAAACTAGTTCAAGCTTTATCTTTTCAGAAAACTGACAGTGTCTCGCACATCACTTGGGACTTGGAATCTATGCCTACACCGATGTGTTTGTGTCAGTGTACCCTAAAAATAACGGATAGGCGAAACTTCGAGATTTCCTTTTAAAATGAGGATTATGGCAGAGAAACAGAAAAGTGTTCTTTCCATTTCCTTGTCATTGGAATATAAGTTCTGTATTCGCATTCGACGACCCGTGGGATAAATCTTTTCTTGTTTCCCCTCATTATAATTAAGTCTAGCGTTCGCTCATGATATTATATAGTGTTGTTAGTCGTTGTATTCCCACTTTGTCTAGCGCATTTAGCCAAGACAATGTGTTAAGGACTCAGGATGACTCTGAAGTGTGTTATCCTCTGTTTGTCAAATCAACCTGGAGTTTTCGGATAGAACATAAGGTAAAACTCTGACATAGCTCCTATATTCGAGATAGGTCACTTTTTTAGAGAACTTTCAGGAGAAAGTGGTCCACAGTTGTGTTTCTTGAAGGAAAAAATCAGGAAAACCTCCAGTAGCCTGTCCGCCAGCAGCGATCAATTAATTGCTAAATCACATATCGGTCTACCAATTTCTGAATAATACTGGTTAAGACTTCAGTCAAATAATAGAAGCTTCTGCCTCAGATTCATTTTCCTTAGCCATGCCGTGCTTTAATCCTCTAGGTGGGCAGCTGTAATATAATAGGATAGAGATGTGAAACCATCTGCAAGGTGATTAGATGGCAAAGAGCTTTGGTTCAGTCAGAAGCGGCCCGAAGTAACTTTACAACCGGGCAAGCCAACAATATGGTACCCCACCACCACCAACAACAACAACAACAATAACAATAACAACCATCGTAATTTTAAAATTTTATAATGTCTGTATTCTAAAAGTCGAATAAACTTTTGCTTAGAAATATGCATGCTTTACCAGCAAATATGATTTAATAATATTATGATGAGAATTTTTAAACTTTAGGTATATTTAAGATTTTTTTTTTCCTTCATGCAGCCGCTTTGGTGCCACCTGGGACTTCGGTGCCACGGGAAGCTGCCCGGTTTGCCCGGGCCTCGAGCCTCCTCTGGGTTCAATGGAGGAGAGGAATGAAATCTTAATGACTCAGTGGAACAGTATCTGAGCCTGCCTGTACACGGAGGAAAATATTCGACTAGTGCAGCTACCGCTCGTAAGGAATAGGTTAAGTGCACGCTTTATCAACACTAAACTTGCTACAAAGCGAGTGGAGAAATGAAGCAAGGAAACTACATCTGTTCGCTGCAAGTGTTGTAGCTGAAAAGCGGTAGGAGCCAAAAAGGAGAACCTTAAAATGATGAAATAATGAGTTTGGGATTCATGGATCCAAACAATGATATGGTGTAATACTTTTCTTATTCAAAATTGTTTTTTTTTGAGATTCTTTTCCTGTCTCTCTTTTCTAAACTGTATCTCAGACTTCTTTTTTTAAGGGTACTTTTTATTTCTTTTTTTAAATCATTATTTACTATTTATTAGAATTTATTGATTTTTCCTTTTTTGCTTATTTTATGTATGTTTATTTATTTATTACGTATATTTGTATTTATTCATTATTTAAGTTTGTAAATATTTATTATGTTTGTTGTTTGTATTTCATTGTATTTATATTGGCGTTTGTATTTTGAATTGTGTTTCTTATATTGCATTGTTTTACTTATATCGTTTTGTATTGTATTACCTAATTTTTTGTATACTTATATTATACTGTATTGTACTACGCTAATATTTGTATCGAAATTTTTCTTCCCGCCGACTCGTGACATGCTTAACACCCTTTGGGTAAGCAGGGTCGGCGTGGGCAATAAAAAAACGTTTTACGCTTAAAGGTAAAGGTACGCTTTACGTAAAGTTTTTACGCTTCAAAGATGTCTTGGATCTTTAAAAGAGTATCAAAGTAAAATTATTCAAAATAATAATCCACCAAGCAATATTTAAGTCAGAAAGACAGTGTTAGAGTTTCAAAAGCTAGTTTAAATAAAAGAATAAAATCTCGCGGATTTAAAAAGGGTATAAAGATAAACATGTTTATCTCCACTCAGGTTCGGCCTTAGAAGGTGCGGGACATAATGGGAAGCAATTTTAGTCAACCCCGGTTGGAAGCCGATTTGTCCCAAAATCTGTGGAATATTAATAAAAAATCTGTAATAGACTTTAATTTCTGTATAATGGAAAACAATTAAAATGTGCTGCTAAAGCAAGTTTTAAAAATAAGCAGATATTTTAGCATTTCAATATAAAATTGCTTACTTGTCAGCCTGAAAGTGACCAACAAAATTTTCATACCACCTCTGAAATGTACATTGTCAACAATGCCACTTGCTTTAATGAATTTGAAATGATTTAAGAAAAATCTTTATTTTTGTTCAGAAAAAAGAAAGAATTTAAGAGTGCCATTTGCGAATAGATTATCTTTTTAGGTCTCCGAGATATTTCTTAATATTCATAATTAATCATAAGTCCTATCATTATTGCTTTTTATTTTCAGATAGTTATATTTCTCTTGCGTTTTACTTTGCAAAGTATTTTAGAATTTTGACTAAATGTAAAACTCCAGCTAATAAAACTGCCATCATTTAAAACACCCTTGCTGTATTGATGAGTTCCAGTAAGTTTTAAAGAATTTCAGTTGGGAAAACTTACCAGATATTGCTTTCACAGGAATTGCTTCATTTCACTTGATTTTATTATCAATGTACACCAATAAACTTTTCCCGCATGCATTTTCAAAGCTTTAACAATCTTTCTTCTCTCTCTGTTTTTTTATGTGCTTAGATAGAATAACTACATTTGTATTTTGAAAAATGAAATCTTAATATAAATAAAAGTCATTGTGGGTATGTGGGAATGTATGTGGCTATGTTCCACATCTCCTCCTAAAACAATGGACAGTTTTCAACCAAATTTTGTACACTTATTATTTAAGACAAGGGGAAGACACTTATGAACGTTTCTAAGACCAAAAGTTAATTAAACAGACAGTTAATTAGAAATTAACCGAAACCGTTTTTCCGCCGTAACTTCGGAGCAAACTGTCCGACAAAAAATATTTTTATACCATCTTAAAGTTCAAATTTTTACCTTTTCGATGATACCAATTTTATTTCTCTGAAATTTTCTCTTCGATTGTTATTAATTTTTTAAAGTTCCAAAATTTTTAAATACGTGCAGACGATTTTGAAATAACGAAGATTTATAGCTACTCCGTTGCTAGGCAACGGTTAGACTTTGAACTAATTCACCCTTATTTCTGAAAATTTTGCTTATTTTTATGAATATCCATATAATATAATAAATGCGAAAGTGTGTCTGTCTGTTTGTTACGCATTCACGGCAAAACTACCAAACCGATTTGGATGAAAATTGGCAGAGTTGTAGCTTGAAACCCAGGAACGGACATTGGGTAGGTGACATCATGTTAAATTCATTATTTTTGATTACAGATAACAATTAAATAATTAACAAGCGATTTGCGATGAAGATTACTACTCTATTATTCAATCAACTGTCACGTGATCCTTGAGGAATGCTTAAACAAAATGAAATGTCACGTGATCCTTCATAAAAACTCAAGTATGTGGAATAACTTATTTTTAAAGTTATGCATCACGTGAACTTGCTGAGAAAAAAAATAATCTCTGGAATCATAACTGAAAAATAAACGCCGGGACAGAAATCTAATGGTAGATATGATATAGTTCCAAGAGTTTTTAGATTAAAATTTAAAAACTAAAGTTAATTATAACTAAAGGAAAATATCGTTCAAAGTTTACTTAAAATAAGAGCCTAATTTAGTGGAAAGGTTGCCAAAATTATTCTTTATCGCTCTTTTCATCGACGTCCAAGATTTTTTTGGCGGTTAAATTTGTAACCAAACGATTTAGCTAATTACAATAGTTCCGTTTCGAATTTTAATGCTTTAAGAGATGCTTTTAACCGATTTAAATAGAAAGGATTACACAAACCCAAAGAACACGGAATTCAACGTTTTGTTTACTAAAGAAAGACATAATTCGAGCTTGGCGCTTGATACAGTTGTCAAATAGATTTGGCGTTTGCTTAAATCGGAAGGTTACCGGAAAACGGTCTATGAATCCAAAATAAACAAACCAGGATCGTCCATTGACGTATATGATATGGTTGTCAGAGTTTTTAGAATAGGAAGGTATATTTTGTCTTATGTATTCTTTTAAACAGTAGAAGCAGATGACATATAGCATGGTGGATGATATATTCCAAAGAGCAGATGATACCGTTGAGTACAATGATGTAATTTACAGTAACGGAGAATTAAATTAGTCGTCCAATTATGTATTATCAACCGTCAGAACTTTTGATTTCCCCTTTCCACATATAACGAAACATTTACATTCGTGAATTTAAAAAAAGTAGCAATTCAAATTCTTCGCGCACGAAGTCGCGGGTAACAGCTAGTTTTAAATAAATCCCCATAGTGCTTTGTACAGAGCCCTATTGGGAGCAATCGGTCCAATCTGCTAAATGTCGGCCCTGTCTCTATCAAGCAACAAAGGTAATTTAACTGCTGCTTTCTGGAAGTGATACAAGCGTTGAGCATTAATAAAAGGGACATTCAATCTGAATATGAGGAACTGTTCAGCCTCAATTAGAATGTGGGCAGTTGATGGAATGTGGAATTCTCCAGTTATCAAATATCATTTGCAGATCTCATGTGTTTGATTCGTAGACGTGTTAAAACTATGTCACTTTTCCGGTTATATAAAGAAGCCTAGTTTTCGATGAATAGGAACAGAACAGAAAAAAACATTCAAGTAGTACGTTGAAAGAATAATCTGCTTAACACAATTTTATGTGTGTGCTGTAAATTAAATTGTAAAATCTGGCTTTAAATGGAAGAAATTTACAAACAATAAATTTAAATTCCGAGATGTATTTTAAATTCTGAAAAACGGAACCGAGTAAAATTGCGGATTTTAAAACTAAAAATTTGCTAGTAGTAGCAAGTTGAATAATATAAACGCCTGGAATAACTATTGCAGTAAATTAGTGGCTGTAATTCTAAGGTGGGTGAGCCAAAGGTGGCCAGTGTTCCTAAAGTAGACCACACCCCAAAAGTAGAATTAGTTTCATTTTTAATCACAAAATGGCACTACTGCATTGTAAAACTTGTATCTGCATTGCATATGGCTGAATTTGAAGAGATCGAGTTGATCAACCTGCATTGTATGCAGTGATTTCACTTTCGAGGAGCAGTCGTTATAATTTTCAGGTAAGAAGATATTTTAATTTACATGTGTTTAAATTCTTCGAACTTTGAGTTATGATACGTTTTCTGAAAGCTTATTTCTTTCTCTTTAACCACATTTACTTCAATTCTAATAAATTTATCATATTAATAGTTTTAAGTCGTGCAAAAGGCGACCATATGCATTTTTCCAAGGTGTTCCGGGTTTGGGCCACCTTAGGAAACAAATATGTAAATCAATGTAGTAAGGGTAATTTTCAAAATTTCTACTTAAATATCTGGAAAAACGTATTACCATTATTGTTAAATTTATAACAATAAAAGTTATATTTTATATTTAATTATTGAATTGGGGTTATAGTTTTATTTGCATATCAGAAAAATCTCACGATATATAAAAGAAACTTTTGTTAATTCTTGGCCTAGTTATTGTTATAAGTATAAACATACAGTATTGAACATTGTAATACTTTTCTAGAAGTAAAAATAGTTTTCAGAGTATTTTTTTCACATTTTAAATGTGATTTCATTATATGGGTCGCCTTTGGAACATGCGCCAAAGGTGGCCCACCAGTTACAATTTTGAAATTGTATTATAAAAATAATCAAATGTTCTTTTACAGTGAAAGGGATACTTGATATGTGTTAGAGATAAGTGTAAAATGTTACAAAAAAATTCAGCCACACACACCTAACCAGAAAATTATGAAAAATCCTCAAAGCTTAATTATGGCCACCTTGGCTCACCTACCTTATTTCCTCAGAGATTGACGCTACATTCCGTATTTCCTTTTAACTATTACATTTACATAACTCATCGACAACATATTAAATTTCATTCATATCTCACCACTTATCAGAAAAGCGTTTTGCAATTGAATGCAGCGGCAATTGTGGCAAAGATTTCATCGAACCATGGCGCGAATATTTCCTTTCAAGAAATACTTAAGCGAAACCCGTAGTCTAATGAAACGAGGTGTTCCCTTCAGAAGCACAAATCCAGAACTCCATTTAGTATTTTCCAAATTAGCTGAAATTTGCGAACGGGATGAACACTAATCGAATCAAGCCTCTTCAATAACAGGGAAGCTTGATTTGGGGAAGAATAGTAGCAGCAAAGGAATCTATTTAAACCTATGCGAAACGAAATTACGAAATCTGTTTTTAATATCCAACATTCCAGCAGCGAAAATGTTTTCTCCCGGACAAAGTTTTCCGCGAAACAATTTATTCCCCCAAATAAAGGAGACTGTGACTTAGGAGAAGGAGGTGTGTCTCTTAGATTTTCGGGTCGGGGAAATAATAATAAAAAAAAGGAGTGAGAGGGAAGAGAAAGAAAATACCAGAGTAAGTCCCCAAGTTTTCCGTCGCAAGCAGTTAGTTGTGGGCGGTAAATACCCTGAAAGCAATTCACAGTCTCCAGACCGATAAACTGGCACAAATGGCGAAAATTAAGTTTCGCCAGTCGACCAGTTGAGTCTGAAAATCTCCGCCTTTTAGCAGAAGTGTCTGATTCTCTCTCTCTCTCTTTCGCTCTCCCTCTTGCTCGCTGAGAGAAGGAGCTGATTTGGCACAAAATGAATGACAGGAATTTGTGTCAGCCATTTCCGTCCACTGAAATGCCCCATTCTTTTGATGAATATCTGCTATTCAGAGAGCTGAAAAAGATGCACGTGTCAGAGATGATTGAAATGCCCGTGAAAAATTCCAGATTTAATGACAAAATACCAAAGATGAGGCGTTTACAAGACACCCTCTGTTGCAGTTGAAAAATGAAATAAGAGTAATTATGAAGTAGCTATTAAGAGGAAAAATAAAAATTGGGATAATTCTATCTAACCGTTACTCCTACATAAAGACTTTACTGTCGAATGCTGCTTTAAATACATTTTTAACTACAGCAGATAAAACAAAGTAATACTTTTCGTATGTGTTATTTCTATGACCTGTATAATAACCGAATAAAAACACTCTTTGCAAACTGAGTTATGGGGATGGTTCTAATCTCACTTGAGCTAGCTTATCGAGCCAAGTTCATGAATAAAGGACTAATGATAAAGGGAAAGGTTGATTTCTTAAAATGGACAAAGCAATTCTGGAACACTTGAAGTAGAAGGCTGGCTTGGCTCCTATATATAGGAGTAGGTTACCTGCCAAAGGGAAAGGTTGACTTCTTAAATTGGACAAATCAATTCTGGAACACTTGAAGTAGAAGGCTGGGTTGGCCCCTATATATGGTATCAGGTTACCTGCCTATAGAACTTTCAAGGGAAACTGCTCACATTGGTATTTCGCTTGGAGAAAATCCTCAGTAGCTAAACCGACCACAGCGAACAATATGTGAGTGCTCATTAGTCTATCGTATTTCGAATAATGCTGAATGCCAGAAGATTTAACCCATAAACTTCCTCTTCCGATTCATATTCTTCAGCCATAGTGTGCATCAACCCACGAGACCACAGGCAAACAAACTGAATACCATTGCAGAGAGATTGTAACATATATAAAAATCTACAGTTGGACAGCATAAATAAAAACAGATGTCCATTGCGACATTAAAACAGATATTGCTGTGAATACAGAGATTAAATGGATCTAATGTATTGTTTGTGAAGTGATTAAATTAACTTACTAGACTTGGTGACAACACACACAGGTAAGCGCAATAACCAAAAATATAATAACTTTTCTTGAAATGACATTCATATTAAGAAATCTTCGTAAAAATGACGCTTTTTTGAGTATTTTCTTTTAGTACAGATGAGAAAATCAAGTATTCGTTTTGGCAAACCACCTGGGACGCGGTGGCCTAGTCGTAAGGTCTCGGCTTCGGGGCTGATTCCGAGGGTTCGAAACCTGATTCCACTGAAGATCCGCCGTATATGTCGCTCGTAAAATCATACGTAGGGAGCCAAACGTCTTCCCGTTGGTGTGGCGCATACATAACCCACCCCGACTCCGCTTACCCATGCAGAGAGTGGTGTGAGGCGGAAGTTTGCGAGAGGGGGTGCCAGCTCAGGTGTCATCCGACCACGGTTCAAAATTACGAAAATTGTTCCAAAATAGCCCTCGTGTTGCTTCAAAAGAGGACGTTAATATATTAAACTAAACTTGGCAAAGCACCTTTTATCGTTGACCCATTTGGATCAAAATTTGTAATGGGTTCAAAGTTAACCTTAATTATATCATAAGTTTTCTACCGAACGACTTCCGCCTTCGTCTTCTAACTGCTTTATGAAACTGTTATATTCCTAAGTTCTTCTGATCACAAAAATTTTCTCCCAAATTTTTCATGCCTAGACCACATTGAAATAATTTTTTAAAAATAAAGAGAAATTATAAGATTATTAGAATCCCCCCAAAATTATAAAATTCTGAAGATGAGCTTTTAAAACAATGAAACTTTAAAAGAACTAGATGATTTTATTATTGCATTAATCAAATTTTACCTCAAATGAAATCCTGTGAAGTATAGAGAACTATTAAAAATGCATTGATGTTCTGTAGAGTTAACATTATATAGAAGCAATAAATAATTATTAAAAATTATGTTTGTCTGTAATCTAAAATTTATCATCAGCATAAATGAATTTTGGATTCGTAGCATGAAAGAACCTGAATTTAGTGTTATCAGCATTGTTTGTCCACCCAGTGAAGGCCATCCTGTTTTTACATGTAAAAAGCAACAAGTGTTTTGTGGTTTCGTTGACTTGAAATCAAAACAAAAATTCTGTAAATATTTATGATCAATTTTACTTAAAATGAGTATCTACAACAAACAAACACTAAAGACGCAATTTTTGATATCTTTTTCCTTTTCCATAGGAAAAAATTGTTTTATCAGCCAAATTTTTGAGTAAATCAAATCAAGTTCATTCATAGTAGGCTAATTAGTACTTTGTTGCGAGAAACTAACTCACATCCCCTAGAGTCGTTCACTTTTTTTTCAAACGACCCAACAGATCTGAAATTCGATTGCCCGTACCTAAACTACCCATAACTACAGTGATCTCCTCTACCTATAAATACATAAAATTACCTTAATCAATGACAAATAGAAACAAAATTTATGTTATTCAGTCTGGTAAAATTTAATGAAACGAACTAAATCAAAAGGACTATTAATAATTTTCTGTCATTGAAAGGTATGCTGCTAAGATTTCCACAGTCCCAAACAGGCGTTATCATCTATAGTTGTTCTCTTAAATTGCAGCTCCTGTGCACATTTCTATATGTTACGCTGAATGTGATTAATCGGTTATTGTGAGTAATAACCGGACAATGTAGTAATTAATTTATCACTTTTACCGGTAATTATTCATAATAACCGGTCAATGAGAGAAAACGATTAGCACTCTAAACAGTTATTAATATTCTTACTAGCCTATTAATCACATTGACCGTAACATATATTCTCTCATTTCATTTGTCTTTCCGAATAAAGCAACTGCGTATAGCGACTATTTTTACATCGCAGTGGGAACTGTGAAAGTGATGAAAAGACCAAATGCAGTCAGTAATCTGAAATAACCATTTAGTAGCTGCTGAAGGCATAACTAGCTATATGTTATATTGATAGTTATTAACTATAAGTTATATTCCTAGATAGGTAACTAGCTGTGAGTTATATACCGGATAGTTAGCTCATATTCATGTTGGTTAGTTGGAGAAATTGTATTTCATGCTTTACTGGCGAAATTATATGACTACTATTAGTCTGATAATTTAGACAGTGAAGCATGCTATTCTTTGTCTATACAAGGAAATTACAAAGGATTTTCAAAATAACGTAACTGTGCGTTGCGACTACTTTTATATCTTAGTGCGAACTATGCGAGTGACAAAAGACCAAATGCAGCCAATGATCTTGTGATACTTAATTAGTAGATGTTGAATTTGATTAGCTCTATGTAGCGTTGAAAGTTCTCTTGTTCAAATCGACTCTAATCGTGCCCAATAGCTAATTTCTTAACGTTAGAGATACGTATGTACTTCTAATTGGACATAAAGAGATATATTTTATGCTCTTTGAGTCAATAAGTGTACTGTTGAAAAAATTACGAAGTCTAAAGTTTTATGCATTACCCTGGACTTATTAGTTACATTTAGTAAAATATTCTTCATACACTAATATCCTAAACAGAAAAAGAGTTCTACTCTTCTGCGACTAAAACTGAACGAGTTATGAAGCTTTTAAATTTTATTATTTTAAACAAATCAGCGGCCGTCTCTATAGAAAGCGCGTCCCATTGATCTTCCTCGAGGCGGCCCTTGAAATAGTCTAAAATAGCGATATTCAAATCTTCACAACTCGGTCACTTTTAGTCTAGTAGAGCGAGTTTTTGTTTAAAATGTTAGTGTGTACAAATATTTTATCACGTATGGCTCGTAGAACCGAGGGAATGTATGAAAATTTGTACTTCATAATTTTTTCAGCAGTATATTTATTGAAACAAACAACATAAAATATACCATTAATTGGAAGTATATGCCTACCTCTAACAAGTTAGAAATTAGCTATTCAGCCACGATTAGACTGGACATCCTATATACGGCTTAGACAGCTTATTTTCATATTAGACAGTTGAAGAAATTTTGTTAAGTAGTAAAATGCCTCGTTAGTAAAATGAAATGAATAATAGACATGGAAATTACACGTTGCTATGATAAGCAACTGATATGCAATAAAGATTGCGTAACATATCTTTATTGTGTATCAGCTGTGTGCAAAATAATACTTTCCTTAGACAATGTTTCCAAGATATAATCACGATAAGCTAACAATTATTTTATTTTAACTAAAAAAAATCATCAAGTTTGTTTGCAATTTGTGATTTCTACTTGAATCTAAATCTGAAAAAACTTTAAACATATGTATACGAATTTGTGCCCATATTTAACATCTGAAAAGGCTTGTAATTTTTTAACGGTAGAAGTCTAGCCCAGGGGTTCCCGACCTTTATTCCCTCGCGTACCCCTTGAGTAACCTTTATATTTTCGTGTACCCCTACTGTTATATCCTTCCCGCCACCAACTCACACCATCTCCTCCCACCATCATCAACCACCAACCCACCCTCCCACCACCACCAACTATCCACTATGCAAAGAAGTTTTAATCAGTAATCTTAAGGACTTATGCTAGCTTAAGAGTCAAATGACTCTAATTAACAACATTAGTTGGACTTATTTTTATGTTGCATTTTATTACACTTGTAGTATTAGTTCAACGCCAGAACAAATGAATCGGTATTTTAATAATTTCGCATTAACTTATAAAGATGGTTAAAATTTACACTCTGTAATAATCAACTTTTGAAGTAGTATAGTTATTAAATAGCAAGTATTAACTTGAGGAAGCAAAATTCTGTAACTATTTAATTTCTTAAGTTTTCTTGTTTCCGCCATTATTACCAACTTTGATTTCGCGTACCCCCAACTGGTCCTTTGCGTACCCCCAGGGGTACGATTACCTCAGGCTGGGAACCACTGGTCTAGCCTGACAAAAACCAATGAAAATCGTCCTTTCTTAATGTCCGATTTAATCCTATCAGACATTCCTCTTGATAAAGATAGTAGAATTCCTACCTGACGTATAAAACACCGTCGAACCATTTAGTAGTGAAAAATGAGAAAAAATTTTGTTAAATTGATATTTGCCATAAAATGTAACTTTTACTACCCAAGTTAAACAAAAGCATTATTAATAATATTCTTATACTGTTCTTTGAAGTAATTCTGTATTAGTAGTTCATAAAACTTTTATTTAATAAAAATGTATCGTTATAAACTTTTGAAATCATCTTCGCCTACTATATAAAAGACTGAGAGCATGGAGTAGCCCATATATTGGAATAAGAAGCCGGCTGAACTTAAACAAAAGTTAATATCACTAAGTTTTGCACTACAGAATCCTGTTTCAAGAAGTAGTTCTTGAAACCGATTTCAGGATTCACTCCGTCTTTAGTTTTGAGCATGATGTTATCATGCGAGTTTATTTTTGTTCTCTTTTTTCCCATTAACGAAAATTATTCTTTTTAAAGAGCAATCATCATTTGATATACATCTTATGAATACGTTGTTCTGAGAGATTAAATATATGAAATACTCTATGGTACTTAATTCTGCGGTATAATACGAAAATTAACCAAGTTTGAGGTAGAAATATAGGTTACAAAGTTTGAAAATACCAAAGAATCAGCATCAACATGAAATTATTAAACTACTGCCTTTCATGCTAACAGCAAATATTTTTGATGCCTCAGAGGAAGTATGGCCAAAAATTTAAACGCATCTGTGCAAGAGGTATTTGGGATTCTTTTTTGTAAATTCTCGTGCGTAATTTTTATTTTATAAAATACATAAGAAGATTTATATTATATGCGAGTATATATTTCAGCAAAATGTCATTTTTCAAAACTTTCCCCTAATCCTTTTTTTGTGTTCATCACAGATATGTTCATTCTTTTTCTTTCTGTGCTGTACTGAAACCACTTTAAGCGAGACTAACGTGCTTAGCGCGATCAAAACTGTTCAACAGAAAAATTCGTGCTGCATGAGAATTGTCTAAGTTTGCTAAGTTACGTTATGGGAAAACCGTGAAGTGCAGTTCCAGTGTTATTGGAGGCAGTCTCAATGGTCGAAACTTGTTATTCATTCTTTCTATTATGATATCCGTTATACAAAGAAATAACACTATTACGATAGCAGCGTATCAATGACTGCAATTTCTCTAAATGAAAATAGCTTTTAAAAAAAACGTGGCCTCAAAACAGTTCTGGATTCATAATACCAAAATAACCAGTCATTCTTCCATGCAAGACGTTTATTAGTAGAACAATAAACTAAAACTTAAACAAAACTCTCGTTCAACCAACAGTTATAAAAGGTTACAGTTAACATATATATACATAGCTTGCACAAAAACTTAACACCTGAATTAATACAAAAAGCTCCGTGGATATGACACTTTCTGCAAGAATTTTTGTCATTAATCCTTTTCCCGTCACATTTCCGAGCCAAACATGGAGTCGTGCCGAGCCCGGCCGATCGAAATAACATTGTATTTGGGCGACCCCTTTAACGTAGCACATACTCCCCCTAGTAGCCGTAAGGCAATCAAGATTGGCTTATATTGAAGGGAGGAACCTGATCCTCGGCTTCCTTTTAATTATTTTCGTGATGCCTGCTTTGAGGTGCCCGGGGGGAGTGCTTACATATTGAGGGGGTTGCGCGGTTCTTTGTGTCAGAGAGAGAGTGAGTGATACGTTTTTAGGGAAGAAATCCTTCTCGTCTATGGAAGAGAACAAAAAGAGGCACCTTTGTGCGGCGCCACTGAAATTTGGGAAGTAATTTTCTTCGCCAGCGACAAAACATCTGCCGCGTCGCTGATAGTGAGAAAGGGTTATATTAAATAATCCATTAGTAGAGATAGAGGACGGCTCATGTGGTACATGGTACTTATTTTATAGATTTATATAGATAGATATCTGTTATTTGAATCAGATTTCAATTAACCATAAGTTATTTTAGGAGCTCGGAAAGAATGTAAAAAGAGGTAGTTATATTCACTGCCTTGATTGGTTTGAATACTGACTTTGAAGTGAAGGCTGTCAATGGAAGTTAATTACTTTTTAAATACTAACTTCGATTTCGCAGACAGAAACAGATTGGTTTGACTTTTTTTGCTTTTTAATGCTGACATTTTACTGATATCTGTCAATGAAAGTGAACTGTTGCTTTTGAACACGAACTTCTAAACAAGTCATTTGTACTGACGATAATAGATTGATTCGAAACCTGACTTTTTAACTGATGGCTGTCATTTCAAGTGAGCTATTTATTGCTTTTTAAATGTTTCCAACTGAAAATCCAATTTCCGAGTTAAAAATAATAATTTTGAATGTAAATTGTTGTGGACAATTTCAGTAGAAGTTTTATTTACGGGAATCAACTAATCAGACTAGAACAACTATCAGAACAAACAAAATCAGACAAATTATTATACAGAAAAATATTTTTTTAAAATTACGTTCTTAACTCTCTGACGGAATGTCGGTAATTATGACTGTTGAAGTGCATGTTAATTAACCGGCCATTCAAAGGATGTTCCCAGGGAGGTGGTTAATATTTTTTATATTCAATTGCGTGTTCCTTTTTTTGCGTTAAATAGGATTAAAGGAGCACTTGTTATTTTCGCATAACGTTCAAAATTCTTCTCTGTCTCTTGGTGAGAAAGAAATATATACAAATCTGCAGGATCATTATTCAAATTCATCTCGAAATGTAATGACTAGTGGTTTTAGCATTTATTAATAGTCTTAATCTATTAATAATTTTGGACAACTTTATTTATGTTACAAACAAATGTCACATACAACTTATTCAAGCATATTTTTTCTGAATTTTAAAATTTTTATTTTCTCAAGAACCTAGACTCCTTTTTATAAAGCATATAATTATGTCCTTCAGTTAAGTATTATAATATTTTTATTAACATGAAGCAAAAGAGAATTGTAAATGCGATTAGTTTATTAGGGTCAAATGTTGGATCAGAACTGCACAGTTTTCTGCATCATGTGACCGCGACATGACAGTCTATTTTTAACGGTGAATTTGATCTCCGTTTCGAAACATCTGTAAAATGCGAGGTCAATAAAAAAAAAACTTTCTTTAACGTTTTAGCATTTAACGCATTTATATTCATGCTAAGTCCAAACTTAATCCCTTTGTAAATAATAATTTAGAAAACAATTGCAGCAACAACCTCAAGTTCTGTTGGGAGGCTGCAACTGTTAACCAACAATGTAGTATGCTTGTTTTTAGTTATAAGTTTGTAATCTTTTCCTAAGCCTTTCTTTCAATAAAGGTTCTCGTATACCTACCCAACCGGCAAGGAGCCGTCCAGGCTCCAAGTTCGGGGTATACTGTGGTGTTAAAAGCAATACATATCGGACAGTGCTCAGAAAAACGAAACCAGCCAATAACTTCATATTGCAGTTTATGATGTTTGCAAATTCAGTAACCACTTGAGGTTTCTTTCGATTTGTTGGGTTATCATCACGTTCCAAAGCTACAGAGGGTTCTGTTTGGGGATGAAACTCGTAATTTCGACCAGATTATTTATTGACCCTGCAGTCCTCCTCTACTAGCTACTAGCCACATTAGCATGATGAAATTTGACCCTGACGGAACTAACCTGCCGAAGACTTGGAAATATGACTAGTTTTTAATGGAAATGGGTCTCAAACCCGCTACCCTTCAGTCCTGAAACCAAAGTTCTGCCCCCTTGCCTCAACTATTTGATTCAGATAAGAAGAATTTATATGTTTACATTGATAATACCTTAAAACTCATGTACTCAGTGCTAACCCATGCATTGTATGTACCAAGGACCTGAGTATAATGAAAATCGTAATAAGGCCAAAGAGAGATATAATTTTTGAAACTGAAAGATCAAAATATACTTCTTCATAAAACTAATTTCGTTCGAAGAGAAATTATTACGGATGTATTCCAATTTTATCTTTTTTTAAATAGGTATTACGGACGCAAACTATATGATAAGAACCTGAAACATGTAGCTAGAGGTAAAATATCCATCTAAATTCAGCTTTGCGTCAATCTCTTTTTTGTCATGGTGGATAATCTCTGCATTTTAAATTAAAGAAACAAAATTGTTAAACTTTTTAATTTCTTTGAAAGGTATGTTTACAAAATTTCTGATAAAAACTTTATTTTTATTCATTTCAGTTCATAAAATAATACTTGTACTGTTAAACAACGGATTCCGAGACTATCACTTTTGGACGATTTTACACCGGAAAGGGGTGTCAGGGAATGAGTCATATGAGCGCATTTCCGGAGTTCTTTGCTGGATCACGCTTAGTAATGTACACTGTAAAAAAATCCCGTAAAATTTACGGTTTTAAACTGGCAGCTGGGTTGGTTGTGCAAAGCCGTAAAAGTTACGAAGTAAATCCGTAGTCACAACGGTTTTTTACCGTATGAAATCAAGTTTTCTCCGTAAAAATTAAGTCATCGAAGTAAGTGACGTCATCGACTGAGTTGAGTTGTTTTTCTTCTTCTGTTCGAGTTGAGTTGAAATGTGCTGTTGTCTATTATCAATTAGGAATATTAATTAATCAAGGCTTAATTATTAATTTCAATTAGTTTAATTTTTAATTGAACTTACTTGGACGATTTCGACGCAAGATGGTGACAAAACTTCTAACTTCTCCGAGCCGGGGATCGAAACCGCGTTCATAGAAATAAAAGGCAGTCTCTCTAACCACTAGACCACCGGAGACTTCATAAAATACAGAAAAAATAATCTATTTGAGTTTTAAAGTCACTATAGCTCTAGTGGCGCCACCTAGTGGTGTAAAAATCAACTATTGCCAGAACACGTGTTTTAAGGTTACGGAGATGGAACCCTATTAAAAACATGAAATGAATGCAATAAAATTACATTTAAGAAAAGGGAAAGTTATCGTTCGGAAAGCAATACCGTATGACGAAAAATAGAATTTAAACTGACGGATTTAAACCGTTTATGGCTGGAGCGAAAAACGGTGAAAAACCGTTTTGTCAACAAAACAGCTTTAAACCGTCAAATATACGGAAAAAGTCCGGGGAAAAAACGGATATTTTTTACAGTGTAAGCATCACCCTTCAATTCTTAACTTTCCCCCTATTTTGATGAAAATAAATCCGTCCGGCGCATGCGCAAAAGCTCGGAGGTTTTTCGAATCCGTTGCTAAACAATACCTCAGTTATCACATAAATGAATCTTTTTCCTGAGCAATTTAGTTAAGTTATATTAACGTCCCTTTTTGTAGCAACACAAATGAAGTTTTGATCCATGGTTAAATGCCGAGGACGACGCTTGAGCCGCAACCCTTTGTTAATACTTTCGTGTCACATCAGTGGGAGGAAGTTTGATCCTGGAAGTCAGACTTAGCCTGTAGCACGCTAAGGATCTTAGATGGAATCGGGTTTCGAACCAGGAACCGCGCAGTCCCGAAACCGAGACCTTATTTCCGCATTACCACGTCCTCCGTCTGGAATTATGAGAAATCTTCATACGTAAATTGCGAGTATGCAGAATCTACCTGCATTGTCCTAATATTTAAACATTAACTTGAAGTCATATGAGAAAAATGGGATTTCGGGTGAATTAAATGTACGTGTAACTACAGCGCCTTTATAGTGTTTTATATTTCAATTCCTTTACTGACTCAATTCACAAAGATCCAAACACTTTTTCTGAGCATTAAAAGCAAAATACTCCTTATCGCCGTTTTTAAAACGGTCCAAGTTCGAACACAGCCTTTAAATCTTCCGGACCTGTAAAATTACTCCACCTTTAACAACATTATCATTTCCACCAAAACAACCTTTACAAGGTAAGAGAGATAATAGCTTCACAGAATCCATTACTTTCTCACTCGGAAAACTTAAACAGCTTTGCGCCGTGACCCTCTATTTGTAAAAAAAACACGAAACCCCTCCTCAGCTTCAAAAGGACCGTTACAAAAGGACAGCGCCAAGCATTTGTCAGCCTTCCTAGCAGACATAATAAAGACGATGTCAGAGCTGACACGCAGATATAAAACTATAGAAGCGATCCAACCAAGTGAAAAGGAAGAGCAGGCAACGTGATCACGAGATTCCCTCCCCCCCCTTCTCCTGTGACATCCCTCCTCACGATATTTTGATAAAGGGCTTAATTAGACGCCCAGGCCTCCGCCGTTGCCATTCGAGTGTGAAAAATAACGTCAATAAAGTTGTCACTGACTGAGATGGAAAGTTTTGTTCGGATCGGGTGAAAAGGCTTGTGAATCTGGAATGGCAGCAATTGTTTTTTTCCTCACCTCCCGATGGCTTGTCGTCGGCTGCGAATCGGTAGCGCCATCTAGTCTAGATTGGAGGAAATAGAAATTTATTCCATGTTTTCTAGTTTGACGTCGAAATGCGTTTGTTGAGGAAACCTTTAAATTGGGACAGTGGAGTTAACTTTCATGTTCTTCAGCTATAAGAAGGAACCTGAACTGATAAGCAGTATTTTGGTCGCACTATTCAGTAGATTTTTTTATTACATGAGAGCTGGTAGAAAACTATAGATGTCTTTCCTTGAACGCAAAATTTGAACTATGGTGCATCCAGTATCATAAATAGGGACAGTGGTGCCCTAAGTAAATAATTCCGTTTTTCACACAACCTTTTTCTTCGCGTCGACGCCAGGCGCCCAGGGTATCTAACTCCCTTTTCTCAATTACTAAGCCACTGGAAAATAATAAATATTTCTTCTTTACAGCAAAATTTGTACTGCAGTGCATTCAGTGGCGAAGCTACAGTAAAGGGTGCCTTGAATATATAATTCCTAGTTGATATACCCGGCGTTGCTCGGGATAAAAATATTTTCAGTTCAAAGTACTTATAATATCTTAAGCTTGATAAAACAGCTTCTTTCGGTTTTCGTTCGTCCACTCCCGTGTTATCTGACCCCCTCCGCCAGCAGTTCAACCCCTCTCTCTCTTTTGCCCCCGGCCTTTGAACCGCCCGGCACGAATTTAAGAATCCTAGATGCTCCATTCTTTCTTCCTCATAATTGCTACAGCGACAACAGAATCTCCTTCCCATCGTGGATTTTATTACCATTACCCGAACTACCATTCTCTTCCTTTTGGTGTCTGTGTGCCTGATCGGGAAAACGTCGCAGATTGTTCCTTCTGTTCCTCCTTAGGTTCTCTCCTTTCGGTAGTAACCGGACTCAGTGACCATGAATGAATTTACACACTCATTGGGATAATTTAAAAATTTGTTAAATGAAGCATCGCATAGAGAGAGTAAATATCCAATGTTATTGGATTACTGTGGAAACAAATTGTAAGATGTACACTCTACGAAATAAAAGCAGAAGCAAAAATTCTTCCTTTCGGTAAATATTCAGACAGCAAAATTTTTATCATAACTTTAATAGTGGCCAAAACATGGGAATGAAGGATTTGATAAAACAATAAATCGGTTTGAATTTCATTATAATAATACAAAGCATTGTTACAGATTGTGTTTGAAATGAATTAAGAAATGTTTATTAAAATTGGGGTAAAAGAACGTATGCCATTTAAATTCAGCTCAGTAAAAAAATATTTTCTGGTCTTCAATATCGTATATAAATCATCTTCGTGCAATACATATTTCAGGAGTAATTTGCTAAAAAATGGGAAAAAACGCTGAAAATAAACTTAAATAAACTTTTAAGAAGTAATAATTTTTGACTTGTAGAAAGCACAATTGATCTAGAAATGGACATAATGGCATGCTCAAATTTCATCTCAGTACTTTTCATTGTTTAGGAAGACTTCTTGAGACAGATAGACCAGTAAAACATCTTTTATTTTCTTCCTAGTACCTCTCTCTTCGTTTGGAACCGAACTAAGTAATCTTGAAAGGCTTAACACACTCATAAGGATAATTTTAAATAGCTTAAAGCTTTCCTTTAATTTGCAAATTAAACAAAGCATCTCATAGAAAGAGCAATTAATCCAATTCAACAGTAATTGGATTACTGTGGAACCGTATAAAAAGAGTTATATGCTACGAAATAATACCAGAAGTGAAAAGTCTGCCTTGGAAATAAAAATGTCTAAATAAAATAATTATTTTTTATATTAACTTTAACAGTGGTAAATGCACGTGAATTAAGGATTTGATAAATAGTAAATTGTCTCTAATTTAATTTTATAAGAATAGAAAGTATCGTTAAAAATTGGTTTAGAATTTAATTCTGAAACGTTAATTACAGTTAGGGAAAAATTGTAACATAATGGAATAACTATCACCAAAAAGGAAATTTTTTGTTCTTTAAGATGGTGTAAAAATAATTTTCGTGACATAAATATTTCAGAAGGCGAAAATCGTTTAATAATTAGGCTTAAAACGGCTTAATTATCAATATTTAAATAAATATCTTAAGAATTAATTGATTTTGAAAGCTGAAAATAGCACAGTTGCCCTAGAAATGTACTCTAGAATGTCGTGTACAAATTTCACTTCGCTACCATTCACCGTTTAGGAGGAGTTCTTGTGACCGACAGACACATGTATTTTCTGTTCTATATTACACTAGCCGCCTTCGGCGACCAGCTTGTTCACAGGGAATATAATTTTAAATGAATCTCTTATGCGTAATTTTATATTCTTGGTGTTCCCTTAACAAAGTAATTTTTAACTTCAAATTGCGATAGACATTTAACTCGAGTTCTTTTTCTTTCCGACTTTACTTTCTTATTCCTTATAAACAAAACAGCTCTCTTAATCGTATTACAAACTTCATTACTGATGACCTGTAAAAAGTATTGATCTGCATTTTATGTCAACATTTTAGTCAGTCATTTTGTGTAATATATTTAGAAAGTAATTATATTTGATTAATTTTTTCTGCATTACGCAAGAAGTGTACAAAAAAATTTGAGCTGAAATTAATCAATTGTAATGAATTTAAAATATCACCTTTATCGTTAAAATTTTTTATACTTAATTCAGAAAATCATTCCTGTTTCTTCAACCGTTATTTTCCTATTGATTGCGAGATGAGCTTTTTAAATCCTTTCCTTCTAACCGCAAATGACCAACAATGGCTGCTCTTTCATTGTTGGGAAATGACCGCTCCGCGGCGTCCTCCCTCGTCCCCCCGCCCTTCCTCCCTATCTCTGGTCGAAAAGAGAAACGGACTCCTTGAGCGACCTTGGCCGCAGTTAATGACAATCTAAAACCTTGTGAAATTTAAAGTAATTATCGCACAGTACTCATACTAATATCATTGGAAAGATACTTTTTTGCATTTTAAAGTGGTATAAAAATCATTTTCATGCAATAGTTCTTTCAAAAGTTATTCCCGAAAATATAGCCGAGAACGTTCAAAATTTGCTTAATTTTTAAATAATTAAAATTTGAATAAAGACTTGGAAAAAAATGGTTCCGAGGTGCACATTCCAACCCTCCAAACGGTCTATTCTGTGGACCGCCAACACACACACAGACTTTCTCTTTTATTATTAGTAGAGATAGAGATATATTTTATGGCCCATTTCATTACCTTTAGTTTTGAGAAATGAATAAACTCACTGTTTGTCTTTAAAGACGTCCCCATGACAGGCGCCCAAGGCATCGACCTGCGTGGCTCTCCTAACGCTACTCCACTGGGTGCGTTAAGGTATCCGAACACGTTCGGAGCACTTTTTTTTAAAAAATTGTGAAATAGAAACACCAAAATATGTTTTTTAGATTCGAATTTAATAAAGATTAATATTAGAGTATGATTTTTCAGTATTAATTAATATAAATTTACAAAAATCTTGAATTTCTACTGCTTTTTAGAGGAAATTCCCAAAAACTTCAAACATGCTACAGGTCAAACTTTTGTAATAATTCAAATAAAACTAATACTAAAATAAACTACATACTATAGACTAGTGCGTGTACTAGAATCTTAACATTCTTTGTATAAATAAAAATTTTAGAGCTAATCGAACAATCATTATAAGATTTTCAGCAAATTTTTCATGTCATTTTTCAGATAAAAGACCATAATTAAAAAATTATTGTTACAATAAACATTATTCCAGTGCAGTCACTAGAGACACATTTGAAGAAAGTGTTCACACAATTTCAGAACAATCGAATGATAATATCTTGAGTTATCATGTTTGAAGTGTGAAAATTATGCATAACATCTAGTTTTGAGAAAAATCTAATTTTAGTTTTGCCACGCGCTTAATTTAAGTATCTAAACTTTAAAAAAATTCCTAAAAATATAATAACATCATATTAACTTGAAAAAATGCAGTTTAAAAGAATTTTTGACAGGATTCTGTCCTTGACAACTTCCGGTTAATTAAACGCCTACTTCCGGTTTTCGGTTTGTTATAAAACAATTAATATCTCATCTTCTAATTAACGTTCCGACAAAAGTAAATATGTTTTAGAAAGGTAAATGAATGAACTATCCAAATAATCAAAAATTAAAAAATGGGAATTTTGGCCGAAAATCGACTTTTCAACGTGTTCGGATACCTTAATTGTTTGAAATCAATGTTCAAGTTTTAAATCAATGGTCTTTTATTCATCCGCTGACTGGTCAGTACGCACTACAAAAAAGTATATATACAATTTACATCACGGAGATTCAACAAGTGTACTATCTGTCATCTCAAAAGCATCCACTAAAAGGTATTTGAAAGTATTCATTTAAGAAAAGTTTACTTTGTTTCGTAATTATTCCTCTGTATTTCTAGAAACATTTATTACATAAATTAAAATTTATTTTGAAATTATAAGATTAAAAAAAAGACATTAAGCCATTACACCATTCTGCCGATTTTCTTGCAGTTTAATGTATCTTATTTATTCATCGAGGTATAAATTGTTATTATCGACAAAACGCAAAACCTCACGAATCTTAATGAATGCTTCCTTTATTTCAAAATTGCACAAAGTAATAATAATAACAACAGTTACTCAAATAACGTAAATTCTTAAAAAATTATATTTTCAGCGGAGAATTCCGAAGCAAAATTACGGAAATAAAATTGTTTCTCTAAATTTAAAGTAGTCAGTTGATGATTCATATATGTTCAATTCGATTTTCTATAGTTGTTGTTTAAAGGCAGGAACAGACGAAAAACTGCGCTTGTATTCCTGGCTCGAAGTGCTTCCATTCCTTTTCACCAAGCCAAGAAAGGAAGCTCAGCTTTCTCATCTCTTTTTTAATCTGCATCATCTGTCTTGAGAACACAAACTCCTGGGAGTATCCACATATTTCGATAATAATTTCCCAAAGCCAGAACCGGCCTTTGGATGTGCGGGGCCCAAATGGAAAATAAGTTTAAAAACATTTTTTAAAAAGTTTTACTTCTAGTTTTGTACGGTCTAAGGATTTAGAGTGGAGGAAAGACCAGCTGAAATATTCTTCCCTCGACTTTTCGCATACTAATAATTTAAAGCGCAGTTTGTGCTTTGCAATATAGTGAAGAACACTGAGCATGCATCTTTAACGTCTCCCTTTCTTCCGATTGAGACCTTTATTTTATTGAGAACTTCAATTCTAATGATGAAACCATGTGCTAATTTTAATCCCTCTAGCTCTTAGCGTTTTTGTGTTATCGTGACAACACGTGGACATAAACGGATTTCTTCCAAAATTTGGTAGAAATCTAGAATTTTGATATTATGACAACACACTGAATTTCATCCGTGCAGCTATTGTTTAGCAACGGATTTGGGAACCCTCCGCGCTTTTGCGCATTCGCCTGGCGGAGTTATTTTCATCAAAATAGGGGGAAAGTGAAAAATGGAAGGGGAGATGTTTACATTTTACTGAGCATGATCTAACAAAGAACTCTGGAAATTCTGTCATATGACTCATTGCGTGACACCCCTTTCCGGGGTGAAATCGTCCAAAAGTAGTAGTTTCGGAATCCGTTGCTGAATAGTAGTAGCATTTTCCTGTTATTTCGTTTATAGACAGACATAATTCCAAAATTTTTTTTCAGACTGAGGGAGATCTAACACGCGTACATTTATAAAAATCTCGAGGTGGACTTTCTTCACGATTTCAACGCTTTCTCTTCGCATACTTCACATAAGTGAAAGTGAAAAAAAAGGAATATGTCTTTTAATTCTGAAACTCAATACTGCACTCTCTGGTAATGTCTCTCAGGGCATTTGTAAGATCTAAAGCAATATATATTATAAATAAAATGTTGCTATTTCTTAGGTTATCATTCTGTGCTATTTGAACTGCTTTTTCGAATTTAAATTGAAAAAAAAAAATTCAAATGCTTTTATTTAACTATGGCGCTCTGGTTCGATTCATGATTTTATAAAGCTTATTTAAAATATTACACTTGGCGTTGCTTAAGTCGTACCGCAAACGATGCTTAAATTGCATCAGGTAAGCCTTAAGGATCTCTTGCACATCTACAGATACATATCATTTATAGAAATAGAATATTACTCTTTTTAATATGTAATGTTAAATGTGTTTTGTTTTTTTAATTTTTAGGCAGGGCACATAAACGTGGCAAAATGTACCGATAATACCTAGAGATAAGAAGATATAGGCGTTGTGAAAATTTCCCAATGGTGATATGGAAATTATAATATTCCTAAACCGAAACTGCGACGTCACCTTCTAGAACTAAATAAACATTATGAATTTGGAAAACCGAAAGGGTTTACAGAGAATTAATTCAAGAAGAAATGGTTTATTCAAAGAATAGTAATACAGGGTGTTTTTTCTTAATTTGCTTTGAAGGTACGACTTAGGTACCGATTTCCTTAGACGTACCGATATTATTATTTCAAAGTTTGTTTATTTCTTTCGACATAATACGTGTATTTTGAACCTTCTTGTAATTAATAGGTGCAATATTCACAGAAGTTGTGAATAATGCAAAATTTAATCCTTCATTTAGTAAAACCTGCATTTTGTAGACTTTTTTTCCTTAGGGGTACGACATAAGCAACCTTAGCATATAAGACGTGTACAAAAAATTTGAAATTTATATAGGAACATATTTTAATCGTAGGGAATATTGTATCCATTCAGCGATTTCATCTTAAAAATATTTTATGCAGACGTTGGAAAAAACATGAGTATATGGACGTAGGAGAGAAAGAAGGTTTAGTTTAGTTAAATTAACGTCCCGTTTTGAAGCAACACGAGGGCTAACGGCTATTTTGGGACAGGCCTCGTAATTCTGAACCGCGGTCAGATGACGAGGGCGACACTTGAGCTGCATCCACCTCCAAACTTCCGCACCACAGCAACGGAAGGACGTTTGGTCCCCTACGTATGATTTAACGTGCGACAGGCCTAATACATGACGAATATTTCGGGGAATAGGGTTTCGTACCTGGAACCCTCCGGCCCCAAAGCCGAAAGCTTATCACTAGGCCACTGCGGCCGAGCGAAAGAAGGAAGAGAGGTTACACATTCTGGCAGAATTCACATCGAGCAGTTAGGAGAGAAAATACGTCAGTAAGATTTCTTGGGGTTGTTTCTTAAAAACTATACTATATAAATTTCTGTGTGCGCCTGTCTTCATAAACATACGTATATCTTCTTGTTGACATACATAATTATGTACACACCCAGTGCCGCATATGTATACGAAGAAAAGAATATCGTAAATGTGACTACAAAATTACTTTTCGTACAAAATACCTTTAATAATTGTAAAGATGGAAAATGGTAGCGAATGGAAAACCCGGATCTGCACCTCTCTCATTTCTTTATGAGAGAAATAGTTAATATTATCTTCGAAGGTAAAATTTCAATTCGCCCTTTTCCTTAACACGTTATACAATTTTTGGAGGTTTTTAACTTTAATCAGCAATCACAACCAGAATGTTATGCTTATCTCAAGTATAAATAGTAAGAATTTAAAATTATTGTGTCAGAGATTTTTTTTAAACAAAAAGTTGCAGTATGGATAATTTAAATTGATCTTCTACGCCCTATTTAAATTAGACTCAGAGATATTTTTAAAAGATACTCTCGCTATTTGTAATAGAGTAAGTTCAATATTAGTTTTAGACTATTTTTCTGCTACTCTCTAACCGATTCTTTCTCAGGTGAAACCAAGCAGCTCTGCTAAATGACTGGCAGAGGCAGCAGCAGCTGAAAAGTTTAATTTCTACCGCCGACTTGGAGTGTTTACTGAGATAAAAGCCGTCTAACGTAAAAACAGAGTCTCCGATCGATTTAGACAACTCTTATAGATGACCCGCGAAGTGATTCTCGGTTAACTTTCTCTCTCTTAGCACAAAAAAAGAAGAGCTTACCATCAATTTGGCGCTAAAACAGGTTAACGACCAAAACAACACTCCCTTGTTTTGGATCAAAGAACTTTTCAAACGCCGCTAAACGACACTTTTCCCCCGATGTGCGCTTTTTTACGTCGTATTCCTCCAGAGAGAAAAGTAGAATTACAGACACTGCAGGTTTCACTTTAACGCGTGTAAGTTAAAAGTTTTCCCAGAGGAAGCGAAGAAATCTTTCCCAAACTGTCTACCATCCATTACGGGCAAAAATTTCCTCGGCGGTGATTTTAACCGCCACAATCATCAGTGTTAAGGCTTGCTAGCTCCAGAGCCAGAGCTGGCTGGTTGCTGCTGCTGCTGCTTTTGTTTTTTCTGCACTGGGCAAACCTGCGGTGACGATAAATCTTAATTTAGAAGAGGGTGAGTTAAAATGTGCTGGAGGAGATTCACACTCGCTTCGGGGAAAGCCGAGAATTTCATTTAGCTGATGTTCTTGCTGTGTTGTTGAGTTTGAGAGAGTTCGGTGCTGGCTTGAGTGACACTGATTTGGCGAGAAATAAATCGGCCAGCCGATGAATATAAACGCGTTCGGGCTTGTAGACATATTTAAGGAGACAATGATGCAGTTTCATGAAATTTACTCAGATTTGTTCTCGTGGGCTTTCAGGACTGAATTTTCGTTATAAACTCGGAAATCAATGGAGTGCTTTGCTTACTGTTATGATATCTTTTTAAAAAATAAATAAGCTTTTTCATTATTTTTTTTCATTTCCTAATTTAAACCTATTAATAATAGTTATGTAACAGTCTTATTTTAATTGAATGAAATCATTTGTCTTTATATCATTAAAGCAATTCAAAGAATATGAAATGGTACTGAAATAAATAGGATCAATAATGAAGAAAGTATTAACATAGCTTATCTTATTATAAAATAAATGCAGCATGATATATTTCTCATAAAAGCCTTATTTCGTTCTCGATCAAAAAGGTTAACTCGAAAGATATAAGTTTAGTTCAATTAGATTAACGTGCCGATTTGAAGCGACTTTTTGAAGGACCTCGTAACCTCGAACCGGGATCAGACGATAAGTGCGATGCCTGAGTTCACATCCCCTCTCTACACCAGTTTGTGGAATTTTGATCCCGACGAATTTAACACGTGCCATGCGCTCATTGGATATTTAGCGGAACCAGGTCTCCAATCCTCGACCCTCGATCTCATAGCCGATACAATGCCACTAGACTGAGAAAGATGGATATTATGATTATAAACGTCTATAGGGTTATTAGTTTTATAAATATTATGTGATTGCCAGGGAAAGTTTGGAACATAAGAGAAGGAAAAGGAATGGATTTTCCCGGTAGCGATAAAGATCAACTTGTCTAGTACTCAATTATGGTGAATAACCTGTAGCATACCATACTGTACGTACTCTGTAATGTTTGCTTTTGGGCAAGAGCTTGTGCATTGTTGGAAAAACGTATATCTTTGAGACGTGGCTTCACACTGTAAGAAAAAAACAATTTTTATAATTAGAAAGTATTTTATCCTTATAATTCAAAATAATATTAAATATAAATAAAGTAAGAAATAAAAAAAAATTATGACAGTATATTTATTAATTCCTTGTGGTTTTGAATTTAGCATCCTTAATGCCCAGCTTGCCAAGGAAGTTCATATACTTTATGAGGCATCATTTAATCCGTCTTTTAAACGTTTTATTCTTTTTTTTTCTAAAATACAAAGCTGTATTAATTTTTTACGTTCAAAGCAAACTGTTTTGAATAGCTTCCGTAAAAAAGATGTCCATTTACTTTCTTGGGTTTTCAGAAACTCAAAAAAAAAAAAAAAAAAGGAAAAGGAAAATGTAAATGAGTACACATTCTAAGACCAAAAACGCATCGTGATAATCAGAAATGATTAAAAAGTTTTTTCCATTTAGGAAATATTATAAAAAATTATGGAATGAGAATTTCTATCTATCCACACATTGCTGAAACAAACATTACTTTATCTATTGGACTATTAGTTCTGTAGATACGGAGTTAACTGTAGCTACTAGCGATTTGCTTTCTTCTGGAGTCTTATTTTCTACTTTCTATAAGCAAAGCTTGTTCTTATTACGCAGTTAATACAAAAAATAGAAGTAGATACAAAAGTTCTTCATAACAGCAGTCAGAAATTGCAGCGTGATTAATTCCTCTTAAATTAAATTTTCTTTTTCTTTTAGATAATAGGATAACAGAATTTAGTATGTGTTAGCAAAAAGTTATATTTTTTCATGCTATCTGTCGAAATATATTTTTTATTTTTTAAATTTTGAGCTGCAGATTACAAAAGTCAATTGCCATGTTATACCAGAAATCTGGATCACCTCCGCCCTGCGTTAGCATCCGGGTCCTCTGAATGACAGCCGCTGCAATAGCTTGAGTACTGAGGCCGGAGTCATAGTAGCTATCGCCGGCCACGCCCTACCCCTATTTTAGGAGGAATGTACTGGACTGGAGGAGGATCCAAGGAGGAGTATCCAAGTCCCTCATCTCTATGGCCACCAGAGAAGCGAGAACCCGCTTACTTATCCGGCGGCTTCTCATCTTTGTATTCGCGGTGCCTCCCGGTGGGAGCCATTGCCATGTTATAATAAGAGATGTGTGCGAGAGATAAACGACAAGAAAGAGGAATCCGAAGTTTAGATCAACTTTTATTAATATTTCTCCGAAAATAGCAATTAAATTTAAAACAAGGTTTAACCTTGCCATGTGGCAGCTAAAGCCATGACTAAAAAGGGGGGAATTAAAGTTTACCGTAATATTTATTTGCTAGGGCAGTGGCAGATTTACTTGGTTTCGAAATGAGAAGAGATTATTTTTTGATTTGTAATTTCAGTTATGAGTACCGGATAAATTTATTTTTTGATGAATAAAAAATTGAATCAGAAATGAGAACTGAGCTATTGTGTTCAGCTTAAAAATAATTTTCTGAAATGTAGTCAGGATCGGCTCAGTGACGAAATTTCAAATAGGATATCTCATATGTCTTCAATTCAAGCAAAATTTAGTAAGCATACATTCAAAATTTGTTCAAATAAGAAAGTTATTTAAGATGATTTCTCAGGTGACTCCCTTAGCAGTAAAATTTAATAAATGTCAAATCAAGATGGGTCCATGTAAGAAAATTACATAGCGATTTCTATGATAATGCCCGTAAAGTTTTCTATGTGTCAGATTTTTCTGAAATGTAGTCAAGATAGGCGCAGTGAAGAAAATTATAAACATTATATCTCACATGACTTCCATTCAAGTAAAATTTAATAAGCGCATATTAAAATTGGTCCATGTAAGAAAATTATTTAAGATGATTTCGCAGATGTCTTAATAAATGTCAAATCATGATTGGTCCATGTAAGAAAATTACATAGCATGATTTCTATGATAATGCCCATAAAGTTTACTGTGTCAAATTTGAAACAAGGAAGAAAATTACATAAGATGATATCTCAGATTAATTCCTTACAAGTGTATAGTCGAAATTGGAATAGATAAGAAAATGGCGTAAGATGATTCCAATGTAAAGTAACATTGGTTCATGCAACTAAATCACATAACTTGATTTCTCTGATAACTCCTAAGCGTATAGTAAAAGTTGGAACAAATAAGAAAATTACATGAGATGATATCTCAGATTAATTCCATATAAGTAAAATTTAATAACTGTATAGTCGAAATAGGTCCAGATAACAATATTACATAATATGATTTCAATGTAAACTAAGATTGATGAAGGTAAGAAAATTACATGGAGTGATTTTTTCAGATGAACTCCCATGCAAGCAAAATTTACATAGCGTATTGTCAAAGTCGGTGCAAGCAAGAAAATTAAATGATACGATGTCCCAGACAACTCCCATACAATTATATTCCAAAATTATTGCGGAAAAGGCGCCATAACACAAAAACCGCCAACAAGTTATCATTAACAATCGAAAAACGTAAGTTGAGCAAGAAGAAAAGCTTTAAAGCTTGGCTCTCTTTTAAGATAATGGTGTATCCCCTAGGGAGGACTGTTTAGAGAGCGGTGGCAAAAGGAGCGAAGCTATCTGCAGCCTCGCAGACCTCACCTCTCTAATGCGCTCCGTTTAGGGCTTTAAGTGACTGCCCCACCATTAAATGGTGCTCTCAATTGCTGTCGAATTAGTTCTCCTCAACTCACGTGGGAATAGGAGATCATTAAGATACGTTTCTGATTTAGGGTTCCTCGCTTTGGCGGCGTTTTGCTGCATTTGGCCCGTGTTTGAGCAAGATCTAGCAGAATAAACCCTTGTTCTGCGATGCGAATCGTTTAAAATCGTACGATAAAGTCGAACGTGACATTTAATGTTCTATGAATTATAAACGTTATTGATGACGAGGAAGTATAAAAATCAAACATTTTTGTGCAAAGTGAAATATTTTCATGTCGAATGTACTGATGAAATTTTGATTCACACACAAAATGCGTTGATCTCAGAATCCAGAGTATTTTTGTATGTTGATTTTGAAATTATTTAATTTTGTTGTCTTTCATCAATCAACAAAATTATTCTATAAAAGGGAAATATTTTTAGTGTAACTAATTATTAAAACTTTTAAGTCAGTTTCAACATATCAAAAAAATATAATAAAATTTATTAAAATTAATTATTTATTGTTTTTTAAGAAGAAGCCTTATTTTCCCCGAAAATTTGAGTAATCAAAAATCATTTTAAGAATAAAAAGCATGATAATAAAAGTCATGCATTTATTTACCAAACTAACTGCATCTTGCATTTAATTATTATATTGCTTTTATTTATTTTGTACATTGTTTTTACACATTTTATTAATACATTATCAGCTGAACTTACATATAATTTTCAGATTAAGTTGTTTTCCTCAGAGTTAACATATTTTTTACAAAAATATTAAAAGTATTTAAAGACGACATCACTACTTAATTTACAAAACTAACACCTAAACTTAATTTAATATCAGAGAGATATACGAGAACTTTCTAAATGTACAGAATAAATTTTTAAAAACCACAAAGCTTCTTCAAGGGAAATGCGACATTTTATGTAAAGCTCATGATGTTTATATAATTACTGAAATCCAAATAGGAGGATATGAAAATATTTTTAAACGAAAATTTCAGTAAAATGATTCTGTGGACATGACATGTTAGCTACTAAAAAAATTAGGTGACTGTAACAAGATACTTGAACAGTGATTTAACAATTTTACTGAACAGTGAACTTAACAAAAAGAAAAATATACATGTGGTGGTGGTGGTGGTTTTCTTTATAAAGAAAGTTCAACGGCGAATGAACGATACAAATGTTAATTATAGCTAAGAAAATATTTCAAAATTGAATTTTTAAATTAAAACAGCTGTTTAGTATCTCATTTCTTTTGAATAGGACAGAAACATTATTTTTAAAAGAAATTTGATATGCATATTTTCTTCCTTAGAGTTTTCTGACTCAAGTGCGTCTTTGTAATCTGAACAAGGTTTAAAATTAAAATGCCAGTCTCATTGGATCCAGGTATTGGATCTGCCATTATCACATATGAAATAAATGAAAAACTATCGCTTTAATTAGTTTGAATCATGCAACCTCCGGTAACAGACAAGTTCCTACATCTATATTAATTAAATTATAAATTTCTCTGCATATTATAATTCAATTGATACAGTTAACACAATTAATATGTTATTAATTGTTTATAAAGAAGTTATTCAAAATGTGTCTATATTTTAGGGATTGATATAGGTTGTTTATCAACGACTACAGAGACAAAAATTTAAAATTATATCTTATATTTGAAGTTCTTCAATGAAACCATAAATTTCCGAAGAGCTCTAAAAAATCTACATCGGTACACGAAAAACATTTCACTCAATAGATTCTTCTTCAGTTAGTTGGAAGGTTTTGATTACTTTTTAGCTTGTCTTCAGCAAACGACTGTTTATTATGCCGGAAAAAGACAAACGCGTTTTCGATAGATGGCAACAACTTCAGAGACAGAAATCAGTGATAAATTTCAAAGAAATAATTGAATTATAAACTTTGATGCATCTTAATAATTATTTATAAGATAGTTATTGAAAGTGTGTGGACATTTCTAAGGGTGCACGCAAGTGATGCAAACGATTGTAGAGACAAAAATTTAAAACTATATCTTATATTTGAAGTTCTTCAATGAAACCATAAATCCCGGAAGTGCTCTAAAAAATCTACATCGGTACACGAAAAACACTTCACTCAATAGACTCTTCTTCAGTCAGTTGGAGGGTTTTGATTACTTTTTAGCTTGCCTTCTGCAAACGACTGTTCATTATGCCGGAAAAAGACAAACGCGTTTTCGATAGTTGTCAACAACTTCAGGGACAGAAATCAGTGATAAATTTCAACGAAGAAGTAATTACGAAAAATTTCACTCTCCCCATCTTTTCCACGAAATAAACAAGGAAGAGACAATAAAATAATAATAAGAGGGAAAAAGAAAAAAAGAAAAACACCCATAGAGGAGAGCTGGCAGACTCTGGCGGCTGAAATTGCTCAACATACTAATGACTCAACAGGAAGAGGCTGTTAATACGTTTAACTCTCGAATCTGTTCCAGCGAAGTATCATTAGGGAACCTAATCTGAATATTATGACTTTCAGCTGGTCCTCCCCCTCCTGGCTGGAAGGGGGGATGTGCAGTGCCCTAGTCGCAAACGATTTTAAAAACGGTTTCCGCACAGAAACTAACGATGTTGTCCAGACTTTGAAAAAGAAGAAAAGAAGGGTTCATATATTGCGGAGTAAATCATTGTGTATGCCCTGTTTAGTCGCAGGCTTGATTTATTAAATATAAATCAAATGCTTAATCACAGTCCATGCATTTATCTGGAAAAAGATAGTGTCTAATATGTTTGGCGTTTGGTTGATTTTTGTGCTTTTGTTTCGGAGGATGAATGGGTAGAATTGCCATAAACGTTTAACGTTATGGGTCATCTGTAAAAATTTATAAATTTTAAATGCATTTTATCAGACACGTTGATATTTATTGAAATTTAACAATAGGTTTTTCGTCCATTTCACTCTGTAAAAGAAGTTTTATAGATATATGAAAATAATCATGGAACTTCACTGTAGAGAATGTCTAATAAACAAGTATGTGCTAAGCAGATGTACACAAATAAACTTATGAACAACACATCTTCGCCGATAAATTAGGTAGCTTCAGATAATAAATAACAGATTCAGTATGTATTAGTCATGTTATAATTTTCTGAAATTTACAAAAATGTTTTTCATCCATTAACTACTTAACACCACAGCATACCCCCGAACTCGGAGCCAAGGCGGCTCCCTGTCGGTTGGTTGGGTATGCGTGAGACTTTATTGAA
>BGPR01000071.1:546242-560784 GCA_013235015.1 Araneus ventricosus
AAAAAAAAAAAAAAAAAAAAAAAAAAAAAAAAAAAAAAAAAAAATTACAATTTCTATAAAAAGATACCAAACAACATGACATTTAAAACAAAAGAATATAATATTTTTTTTAAAGTTCAGTCTTTCAGATCGTTGTGTTGTTGAATTTGAGAGGGTCTTGCCCTGTGTATGGAAGAAGAGAGAATATGAGTACATAGGGTTAGTTGGGTCTGTGGCTAGTTGTCGTCGCCATCTTTTGGAAATAAGAGTGGTTCGTTTTCCGCGATGAAGTGCATGAGTTTTTTGATTTTCGCCCTAGAATTGTTGTTGTTCATGACTCTTTTCCACCAAAGTGGTTCTAGGTCTGCTGACGGTTTTGTTAGGTGGTATGACGTTGTAAACAGGCAACTTGTAGCATAGTGTAAGGGGTTTCCCAGCTTTCCGCAGCCACAGGAATCGCTGCTTCTGATGTTGAATCTTTTGAGATATGTTGGAAATGGGCCGTGGCCCGTGACGAACATTATTTCCGGCCTTTGCCATGGAGTAGAAGTTGTCTTGACTTTTGGCAAAACGTTATGAACGCTCCTGCCTGTTTCTCCATTGTCCCATTCTTTTTGCCAGCGGATGATGGACTCTTTTTGTAGCAGACTCTTGATATGGTTTCTTGGTGCTGGGATGAATGTGGGGATTCCCTCCTGTGTTGCCTTCTTGGCTAGTGCGTCCGCCGCTTCATTACCGCTGTATCCGACGTGGGCCTTAATCCATCCAAGTTTAATGTTTGTTGATTTAAGTAATATTTCCTGTGTTTGTTGAGCAATAGGGCTCTTGGTGTCAATTGAAGCAATTGAATAAAGGCTCGACTCGCTGTCTGACCATACCTTTATCTGTTGGTTGGTCTTGCTTGCCCAAAGACAAGCCTCCTTTATAGCAAGAAGCTCTGCTTGGAATACTGTGTTAAAGGGACTAAGTTGCGCCATCCATTCGTATTTTGTTGTGTCTTCTTCCATGACACAGAAGGCGCTGCCTGTTTTGTCTTCTATCTTTGAACCGTCCGTGAAAATATTGAGACCGGGTACTGGAAGGAATTGCTTTTTCAGAGATATTCTGTCTTCTAGTTGGAAAATTGCTGGGTGGAATTTGGTGGATGTTGTGCCGTCCTCGTAGTTATTGGGGTTGAAGTTGATATTGTTGTAATTAGATGTTTTGCGCAGTCTGGCTGTTCTGACGTAGACCGCTTCCTGTTCTGCTTTGATGTGGAGCGGTAAGATCCCTTCTATAACCTGTAGTGCGGCTGTTGGAGTAGTGGAATATGCCCCTGTGATGTTGAGCAGAAACTTTCTCTGAATTGAATTCAAAAGCCTGGATTGTCTGGCTGATAGTGGATAGGCCCATGCTGCAGCTCCGTGAAGAATCATCCTCTCTGCCACTGTTTTATACAGCCTTCTCCTGAGGTCTTTGTTAAGTCCCCAGTTTGTTCCTGCTATTCTTGTGATTTTTTGGTGGAGGTGAGTTAGTTTAGTTTTCATGTTGATGAGATGATCGGCCCAATTCAGCTTGTTGTCTATTATTACTCCTAGGTATTTAAGGGAGGTAGACCTTTTAATTATTTGATTATCCCATTTTACTCGAGGACCACTTACTAATCTGCTGATCAGTATGGTGGTGGATTTTTCTGTAGATACCTTGAGTTGGTGTTTGTCAGTCCAGTGCTGGAATTTCGTGAGGGCTGCCTGAGCAGTAGATTTTAGCTTTGCTCCTGTGGGTTCGCTAATGACGAAGATAAAGTCATCAGCGAAGGCTTGCAAATGGACGTTCGGCTGCCATTCTTCGGATATGATCTCATTTGCCACTAGGTTCCAGAACATTGGGCCTGTGCAGGAGCCTTGTGCACATCCCTGCTGTTGTGACCAGCTAACTGGGCCTTGGGCTGTTTGGATGGTAACCTTCCTATCAGTAAGTATATCTTTAAGGGTTTCAATTGTATGAGAGGGGAAGTTGATTTCGTCTAGGCTATTGCGAATTGAATTATATTGCAGATGGTCAAAAGCTCCTTGAATGTCTAGGGAGATGACCATTGTATGCAATTGCTTGTTTTTGGCATCTTGTATTTTTTCAACCAATTGGTGGATGGCGTCGTCAGTGGATCTACCCTCTCGAAAACCGCACTGGTTGTGATGGAGTATGTTTTTCTTTTTGAGCGTGTGGTTGAGTCTTCGGAGAAGGATCTGTTCCAGCACTTTGCCTATGGTTGGAAGCAATGTCACCGGTCTGTAGGACTTAATTTTATCTGCTTCTTTGCCGTCCTTGTGGAAAAGGACGATAATTCCCTTTTTCAGTGGTTCTGGGAAACAGTGTAATTGGTAACATTTATTGTAAAAGGTGTGGAGGATTTCAGGGAAGCTATTGTTGACTTCTTTGAGTACGATGTAGTCTATTGCATCGAATCCTGGGGCCTTCTTTGTTGGTGCTTTTTTCAGTATTCTTCTTATCTCGTTTTTTGTAATTTGAGGTTCTTGAATTAGTGGGAAGCAGTTGGGTGGAGTAACTGGTGAGTGGGATGGAGGGTAGAGTTCCTGAAGTATTTTAAGAGCAAATGATTTTGTGTCTCCACTGCTTGGATTTCCCAATTGCTTAAAGAGCTCTGCTGGAGGATGCTTATTCTTGACCACCGCTTTGTAAGGCCGGCCATATGGGTCTGTTGTTTTGGTGCAGGTGTTCCGGAAAGAATTCCTTTTTGCCTTTTTCGCCTCTCTTTTTAGCTCTGCTTGTTTTTTGGAAAGTTGCAGTTGATATTTCAGTTTATTGTCGCCTTCAGATTTGTTAGTTCTTCTCTTTAGGGCTTGTAATTCTTTTTTCTTTATCTGGAGGCTCTGGTTCCACCAGTTGTTGTTTATTTTTAGTTTGAATTTTTTGATCTTGTATGCTTTTCTACTTGCTGCGAAGATTGCCTTTTGGAGCTCTTCCGTTGCCTTCGCCAAATGATCTTTGGTGTTGCTTTCTAATATCTGTTGCACTAGCTGCTTTGTTTTTTGTCCTAGGTGTTGTAGCATCCTTCTGTGTCCTCCATAGGCTGTCTTGAATCTCGGGTAGCTGTAGTGTGATTGTGAGAGAAGGGCTTCTATAAGGATATATTTGTGATCGCTATGGGTGTAATCTTCAAGAACTTTCCATGTGCAGGAGTTAGCGAAGTCCGTGCCTTTGATGAAAGACAGGTCTGGCCATCCTTTTCTGCCGCGGTGCTCAAAGGTGGGAGGGGAGTTTGTTTCATTTAGAAAGACGAATCTATCGCACTTACAGCCTTGAAATTTGGCACACAGGTAGTCTTAATGGTGACTCAATGCGCCTCGAAGCCGTAATTTTAAAATTTAATCTAGAAAATTTTTTATTTAATATTTTGTGTTGTTTTGGTTGATTTTTCGGGTTAATTTCTCAATAGAATGGTTGTAAAAATGTACGAAAAAATTAGACATCACCATCAAAAAGAGCACACGATTTTCATTCTAATGAAGTCAGTTTTGAATTTCTAACGTAATTTACTGAATTTTGAGAAATTTTTAAAAAAATATTCGGCTAAGCCTTAAAAACTGTGTTTGGAATTTCAATTTCTTGCATCTGCCGTTCTAATTTTCTTTTATCAATTTGAAATTTATTGAAGTAATAAATATAATGTTTCTCCGTGATTTAAAACAAGAAAGGTTAAAATTGAACAGTTGTTTGAATTTTAATTAATTTTTTTCCGAAGTGTTAAAACATTTTAGCTTCAAAATTCCTTTCATATTTCTTCGTAATCAAGGTCGCTTGTCGTATATTCCAACAGTCGAAACCACGTGACGTCATAACCCCTTTGCTTCGCGTCGATAGATCATTCTTTTAATTTGTTTGTTTTTAAACTGTTTTATAGTCGAGCATACGGCTGATATCTTTAGTTTGTGAAGACTAGAAAAAATGAAATATGACTTCAAGGAGCTATTAACATAATGTGGTTTCAAAGTTTAAACCTGAAGTGGAAGATTTCATCTCTCTCTTTTTTTCTTCTTCTTCTTCTTCTCTGATTCATTTTGGATAAATTTAAATACTATAGAAATTATGTTTGTCTGTATCGTTCGAGGCGTATTGTTCCATTTGAATTTCATTCGGTTTTCATTCTTTAACATTTTACCTGGTTTATAGGAATCAATCTTTTAAATCCTAAGAGTTTCTTTTTTTCGAAAATATCGGTTTATTTAGTACCTGTACTGTTTTCCTAGTATTCAAATGTCATTATCGCGTAGAAAAATTAACGGGAAAATCAATAATTTGTATCTTTTGTTCTGATTTATTTTCAAAACTTTTTAGTGTCATTGTGGGCGTTTTTCTTTTTTTTTTTTTCATTTTGTTGAAGTCCTGATTCTATGGGAAACGCCGTGAGCGTACTGCTAGTACCTAATGAAGATATACTTAGAGATGCATTTCGCTTGAAAAAGAAAACTAATAAGCGTATGAATACAAATAAATGTGGAGCGCAATATACAGGATGTTCGCTCTAATTGTGGCCCGATAGCTTATTTCTAAGTCGTTAGAGTAGGTATATACTTCCAGTTGGAAAAATACTTTAAATGACTTTACAGAATTATATTTTATATTATTTGAAACAACAAATGTAACGCTGAAAAAATTACGCAGCCGAAATTTTTATACAGTTCCCTGTCATATTTAGTACAATATTTTTGACACACTGACATTTAAACAAAAAAAAAATGTCGGGAGGCTGTCTTTTTCAAACAGCTGCTAATGTTAAAGGTGTAGGACTACTTTACTCGCGTGACTCATTTCCGATTTTCAAATTTTTTAAAACTTCTGTTATTACCCTTTATCTCTAAAATAAGACATTAGTTATGTTTTTAACATATGTAGTTAACCAGATATATAGAGGATCTCCCATACAACGTTTCTTGTGGCGTTTTGGCGAGTGAATCGAATTTCTTCCTCAATGGGAGGAACGTAGTCCTACGTTAAAATTCCACTTTTTTGTTGCTAAACCTGGCGGAGTTAAGAAGCTTTGAATTCATTATTTTAAGACAGTCAACGGCCGTCTTGAGCAATCTCCGAGCGTTGATTGGAGCATCTTCCTCGAAGAGACCGTTGAAATGTTATAAAATCATCTAAAATTTCAGCTTTGTATTTTTTCAGCAGCACATTCATTGATTGAAACAGCATCAAAAATAATTCTTTAAGTCATTTAAAGTCTTTTTCCATTGGAAGCATATGGATATCTCTAACCGTTTGGAAATTAGCTCTTGGTCCTCTATTAATTATACACCTTTATGTAAATAAATTTATAAACAAAAGATCTTGACAAAAAAAACCTAATCAGGCTTATAATTATATGGAAGCAAGTATTCAAATACATTATATAGTTACAATATTGGAAAAAATCATAAGTAATTGTCACCCTTTAAAATTTTGTGAATTTTACAATCTGTGCAAATTATTATTAGAGGAGGGAATCTGCATAAAATTCTACGAAAGTCTAAGTTACTTGCTCTTAATTCATCGACAAATATGCAGATTAATTAAAAGCAAAAATAACGAGCATATTTTTAAACATAGATTGGTATTTAAAAAAAAACATGTTTTTTGTTTAAACAGAACACATTTTCAAGTGTTTTGCATCCTTACATAGCTACTTTTAAAATCGAAATATAGATTAATAAAGGACAAAAGAAATAAGTAAATCTGTCCACCCCAAAGAAAAGAAAGGAAGAAAACGTAAAACCATTATATAGAATTGATGAATAACTTCTGATAACAACAACATTCGATGCACAAGTAGTATATATTCCTCGTTGTTTCATTAAAGCATTTAAGCGGAATGAATTAAATTTGTATTAAATTCATTTGACAAACTGGATTAACAACATTCGTTTTAGGGTTTGTTCCTCTTTGTTTCATTAAGGCAGTTAAGCGGAATCAATTAAATTTGTAATATTTCAGCTTGTTCTAACAATAATGAAATGCATAATTTTATATTAACTGATACAATTTATAATTAACTAAATTTTTATAATAATTATTTAATATTTATATATCTTCCATTTTGCTTTCTGCATTTGAAGTACTTCTAATGAAAGTGCCAACGCTATCGCAATAAAGTTCTGAATAGAAATAAAATTATTTGAATCACATGGTAAGTGAATACTTTCATTCGATTTCGTTGAGTATTAAAACCCGTTCAGGACCAGCGAAAGGAGAAAGAAGCGCTTCCCCAGGCCCGCGCGTTCCGGAAGGATGCGTAAGCACGGGACCGGGCGATTTTTCCCGTTAAGCCTAATTTTATTAAAAAATTCATATAAAATTATTACTGCAAGTAAATACGCTGAAATTTACAATTTATTATCATTGATAGTATATCCGAATATAATGTAATAAAATTTTCATGATATTTAAAAAAACAACTGAACTAAAATATAATTTAACCCAAAAATACAAAAGACTGTCTAGCGAACTCCAAACTGCAAACGATAATTTCTACTCCAACTGCTAACCAATAAACATTTCATCGTGCCATCAAAATATAAAAAAAATCCACCGCAAAATAAATCATAGCTCTTTAATTGCTTAATCATAACGCTTTAATTGCTCAATCCTTAAATGCGCAATCCTAACACGCGCAGTTGTTTACATAATCAAATAGCCCTGATCCAACAAAAAAAATCCGGAACCGAAAGTGCATACTGAAGGTCAACACTCCGTGAAATATTATTCGAAAATTGTAACGGACTTTACCGCCATCTAGCGCCGTTTAAAAATTCAAATAAAACGTTCCAAGTTGAAATCGCATATATGTGATGACGGGCCACAGGGAACGGAAAGAGAGATCGCATATATGTGATGACGGTCCTGAACGGGTTAAATGGTTCTTTATTCGACCAATCATTAATCTAGAAATCATCTTTCAAAAAATGTCAAATTTTGGCATCTATTAATTTTTTTTTTATCAAATTGAGAAGTTATTTTAATAATTTTGGCTGATTTTTTTGTTTGTCTTTCCGAGGACCAATCATTTGAAATGCAGTAGGAAAATGGCCTGAGTGATTCCCCTCGCATACTTACACAATATAGCGCGTTTTGTATTAAACTTCGTAGTGTAGGCATTTCCTATTGACCCACTGAATCCAAAATTTGATACAGAGCTACAATGTTAAGCGGGCCATTCATATCTCTTCCAAAATGGAAATTTTGGAACACGAGAAGGAAAAAACATTCGTTGAGGTCGAAAACCTATGGAAAATAGCATAGCGGCTTTGAAAAATCGGATTTCCAACTAAACCAAACTCCGGCAGTTCGTGCCTCGATTTTTTGGCGAGACCCTTTGAGAGGATAGTCGGCACATCAAACGATTGACTAGATCGACACCCTGCTACGAGGGTAGCAAATCTGAAATCCACGGAGTGGCGGAAGGAATAGGGGGAATCGAAGATCAGCTCTAGAGGGGGAAAAAGGATCGCTCTCTTCTACTGCCAGCACACTTTGGAACTTTAGATGAATGGACGTGCCTGATTTTTCGACTTGAATGGGTGGGGGAAAAACCAGTCTTGGGCCAAATGTATGAAATGGAATACAGATTAATTGCCGGCTTTAAAGGCAATACCACGCGTTGAATTTCATTTATGAAATTATTACGTGTTTCAGCTACCGTTCGCTTTCGCTAATAGACCTACAACACCGATAAATAGTTAATCCATTGGCGCATTTGGAAGAAGATTTCATAGAGATCTACAATTAAGGTTGTTGTCCCCACAAGTGTGCTTCACCCTTGTAGCAGAGTTGACAGTTTCATCGAGTGGCACAATTACGAGAACAGTTCTTCCTAAAATGTTTTATTATTAACCAATTCATAATACTTTTCACTGGAGTAGGCAAAACAATAAAAGAAGTTTAAAAACATTTACTTAAAACAAAGAAAATCGCCAGATATCATAACCCAATATCGTGCTCGTATCTTGTTCTCGCATTCTAATCTCATGACCTCTCCTCTCATGTCATGTCCAGCAAGCCACCATTGCGGTTGAGTATAAATACTCGCTCTAGTTGCATTCCAAGTACTACCAACCGCAAATGACTAAACGTGCACCGATAGGGTTCGAATTTATTTGAGATCGCGGCATGGAATTGAAAAATACTTAGGGACACTACTAACCTCGGATCCGAAAATAAATTTGCTAAATTTTACAAAATGTCTAACAAAAGTCATAAAACAATATGCCATATTTTATCCACCTAGCTCATTGCTTGTTAAGATTTATCATGTTCATAATCCCACACATGAGCAGACAGACTTCCTGAAGACAAATTTCAACCAAGATTTGAGATAAATCTATAATATTTGCGCAAAGATAGTATACAAGATTTCATCCGTCTAGCTTGTTGGGGTTTGGAGTTGTGCTCACAGACACAAGTATTCTTTTCTGTCTCAAGGAGGTCTAAAAAAATATTGTGTAGTTTCATCAAAATCTCAAGGTCAAATTTTTGTAAATGCTTTCTTATTGTATACTTCATACGAACAGAAGTAAAAAGGATTTTTGAATTAATATTTAATATTATTAACATTTTAATTTCAGTAATGGTTCTTCTTTCGTATCAAAATCTAAATCTAAATTTCATTTCTTTTTACAGGAACACCTTAGGCACACCTTATCAAAATTTAAGCAATCAACAGACATTAATATTTTAATGATTGATTTTTAGTGAACGAAAGATGGCCTTTAAAACAATATCATGGTAGAATAAGTCTTACCACGATTTATTGCAGGAAACTAGAGGCAGGAGATAAGGGTTCCGTCATTGTTCTGCTGTAACCGTTTATCCTTTGGAAAAGTTGCAGACCAAATATGTTCCTTAGCACCCGTAGGCTAGTTGTGATCGAGTTGGATACGAGTAACGGTACCCAAACGAGAGATTCTATATAAATTACAATCATCTCTTACTTTTTCCGTATCATTAGAATTAATTACCGAAAGGTTGGAAATCAAGATCATAGAAAGATAGCCAAAAATAAATAAAGAAAGAAATAAAAATAAACTCAGAGTTAATCGAATACAACCAAAAACAAATCAAGGAATCCATTCTAGTCCACTTTTTCAAGGGCTAAGAACTTTTTGAAATGGATTTAAAAAAATATTTGTGAAATTTTTCTGTAAGAAGCTAGCATTACGCCAAACATAGCTTCTCATAGCCTGAAATTCCCAAAGAGAGGACAATGGAGAAATGTACATTAAAAGCAAATAATCAAAAGAAAGAGGGAAAAACACGAACATCAAAACGCTAATAAGATGATTAAAAATATTATCCATCTGGCTCTATTAATAAGCCTTCATAAATAAAAAACTTACCCTATGCTCATAGTTCATTCTATGCTATCATTACTGAAAGGATAATGTTTTAAAATGAAAGGAGTTGGAAAAATATTTTAAGTGTTCACGATGATTAAGATACATCATTGTTTGCTAGTAATAGGCACAACTTAAATAATTTCAAATGGATTCTGTGCATACACATTACGAATGATTTAAGTTTCCTTAAATTTCCATCAAACAATACTGTCAAGTGCAAGAAAATACAAAAAATTGAGCTATTTCTGTGGATGATTCAATAAGTCGTCGGGCAATTGAATAAACAGTTACTAAAAGGAGGCTTTACTTTTTATAAAAGAAGCAATTAATGAGTCAAGATTGTTAAGCGATAATTGTCTTTCTCTTTTATATTATAACAGCAAAATTAAATGTTTGATGAAATAATGAAGAAAGGTTGAAATTTCATTGAAATGAAAAGTATTAATGTATACTAGACATAAAAAATAGATTTAAAAAAATTGCCAAAATTCAGGGGAAAAAATTATGCTACAGCGAAACTGGTACCCTTGAAGATAATTTTTTGAATTTTAAGATTGTGTAAAAATCATTTTTGTGAGAAAATATTTCCAGAAGTTATCGACGAAAAACCTCAAAATTTTGCTTCGTTTTTAATTAATTAAATTTGCAAATAATTTTTTAAAAATTATGCTCCGAGGCGTACATTCCCATCATCCAAAGTATATTTGTGTCAAATTTGGTAGCTCTAGATCAACTGATCTGGGATATAGAGAGCCAACATACAGACACACACACACTCGTTTTTATTATTAGTAGAGATTAGACCAATATTTTTCAACCTTTAATTACTTTACCTTTTGTGGCTCAGTGTTCCATTGCATGGAACATCAAACAACCTAAATTTAAAATTTCCTAAAAAAACCTCTTTCTACTTTGAAAGCCTAAAAATTACAGGAAAAGGTAGGAAATCATTTTCTTTTTGGAATATACATAGCAGCACAATGAAATATCGCTTTCTTTCTAGGATTAATTATAAATTTAAAGTGTCTCAATCTTTTGACTCGGAGATGGAAATTTTTTGGGTTCTTGAGGATTACAATTTTAGCAAATTCACTTGACTATTTTCCTCCAATATCCTTGCAGTATTAATTTATGATTTTATGTAAGATTCGACATTATATTTTGAACGTATCAAGACGGATGTCCGCGGTGGTGTCCTTATATGAGAGGAAAGTCCCCAAAATCATTTTTTTTTGTAAATTTTATCTCTAAACAATAAACTAAGCCCATTCATGATTTTTTCATTATATTTCAAAAGTTTAAGACCTTGTGCCGGAAAAGGGTTAAAATCGAATTTTCTTTATGATTCTAGATGCTCCCTGTCCTGTTGCTCATACATGTGCCCCTAATTTTATGAATAACTATTTATTTTTTTCTTTCAGATGAAAGCTTAATTTCGTATTTTGATTCCAATACTGAGTTTTTTCTAATTTATTTTAAATATTTCCACCCTCTTCTTTCGTTATATCGTTCTTCCTAAAGAAAGGTGCTCATTTTACAGATTGGCAATCGCTACATGAAACTAATTATCTGTCAATAGTAGAATCTAAAATGCATATATATATTATGTGTAATAATATGGATTTTAATGCTGAATTTTGATCATGTTAAATCTTGAATATTTGTTCTGAAATGCTTCCTAAACATTCCAATTGAAAAACTGTTTTTGCTCTCTTTCTATTTTTCAAATTAAGCATTTCAATTTTGAGTACTGCAGTTGCGAAACTGCAGCTGAAACGATCCGCATGCTACCTACCTTCCAAAATTTCCTCATCAAATTCAAAATTCTTCATCCAAAATCAAATTGAATGCTGTGAATTTTATGTATGTTTTTTTTCGGAATTAATGAAATAAATGTAAGCCTGTTTGTATATCTGTTTCTCATAATTTTATGCTTCATGAACTCTTTGGAAAATTCAAAATAAATAGCTTACTTTGTAAAACTGAAAAGTGTAGTAAAATATTAACAACAAAAAATGCACACACATGTACAATATATATTATTTATGTTTGTCCACCGTAAGTGAACGCTGAATAACTCAGAACTGTAGCAAAGAAATAACAATAATAGAAAATGAAGCCAAATATACCATGTATTTTTATTCATAATTTTAATTTCGGATTTAACAAAAATAGCAATCTTTTTGACCGCAAATAGATCAATAGTTCTTGAGTTGTGATGGCTTACCTCTATACGCTGCAGAGTATTACAATGGAATTCTTGAGCTTGTTCGGCATTATTTAACCCTTCGACATTATTTAGCGGGGCAACTTATAAATCGCATTTCCTATAATGTATTATACGCACAATACATTATGGGGGCTGTTCTATTACAGCTTTGCATATAAATGGCAATTCGTTTTGTTTCAAAAGGAGCCGGAGTTATTGGCAAGCACATAAAGGCCGCGGTGGCCAAGTGGTAAGGTCTCGACCTCGGGACCGGAGGGTCACAGGTTCGAAACCCGATTCAACTGAAGATCCGCCGTGTATGGGGCCTGTTGCACTCTAAATCATACGTAGTGGCCAAATGTCCTCCCGTTGGTGTGGCTCTGAAGCTTGAAGAGGGGGTGCCAGCTCAGGTGTCATCATCTGTCCGCGGTTCAAAATTACGAGGTCCGTCCCTAAATAGCCCTCGTGTTACTTCAAAACGGGAAGTTAATCTAACCTAACCTATTGGCAAGCACTGTATTTAAAGCATTAAAAATATCCTGGGATTTTGCATAGAAAAGTAATAAGCCCTTGGGTATTGGAAGATTAAGACATGTTATTAAAAAGAGGGCTGGCCATACCTGCGTTTATATCTTTGCAATCCTATAAGAATAGTCAAGAAATAACAGTTTTCATGTTATCTTCGGATAAGCATTTTTACTTTTTGCTCATAAAATTCTAGTTGCCTCTAAATAACTACTTTCAGTGTTTAAATACAGCTCCATCGACAGAGATACTATACTCTTACACGGCGTTTCATTTTTTTCTCGCAAAGTCAACCTTCTGAAAGGTCAGCAAAAAGAAGATAGGTACCTCTGTGTGTTCTCCCTGGTACTCGTATCAGTAATACCTGCACGACCACAGAGCCCTCATTTACGTTTTTTAAAATTCCCTTACTTTTAATTTTGCTCCACATTCAGCTAAACGAATCAAAAATTCACTTTTTTTTTACTCCAACGTGACTCCAATCGAACCAGCTTCTGTCTACTGCAGTTTAGAAGAAAAGAGTTCCACACAAAATGACTCCCTCATTAACCGGAATCAGTGACTAGCGCGACAATTATTTAATTCTTTAAGTGCTTCCACTTTGGACGAGTGTGGCCGAAAACTTCTAAGTAAAAGGTTAAAAATCCCTGCGGCGGCAAACCAAAAACCTTCTCTCTCTTCCACCACCGACCTTCATTTCTCTACCCCCCAGACCGACCCCCTTTTAATGGCTAATAGGGAAATTAAAAATATCCTAAGTGCCAATCCAAGTTTTGTTTAACTTACACTTTTAAACTCGGCGAAACGCTTCGCTTGGGCACTAATTAAGGATACATCGCTGCTGATCGAAGATCAGGAAAAGGCAAAGAAAATACTAATAATGAAGGTTTAGCCAAAGGATGAAAAAAAGGGTAAAAGTGTTCCCTGCACCACCGAAAGAAGAGGAAAGGGACCCGTTTATAAAAATTGGCACTTTTAAGGGATGATTCATTAGTGTCCCCCTTGCAGTCGTAGGTGTGGTTTGGAGGATAATGGATAGCTGGAAAGGGATATTTTGGGTTTTGTTCCTGAAGGCTTAAGTTTAATAGGGCTGGACATTTTTGTAGCCATATTTGGTTAAAAATATAAATTGTTGTCTTGTAAAAAAAGATAAGGCGGCTAGTAATATGATTCAGTTTTTTGTGTGCATTTAGCCCATAGTTTGAACCCAATGAAATCATTTTGAGACACATTGCTCAGATCTCATATTAACTGTCAGATGTCTACTGTCTTTCACAAAATTATCATAAGATGCACAATATACACCATGTCATTCGTCATCACGTCAGATATCAATGCTCTGTCGATATCTTCCGCAGGATAACCATAATTTGCGCAGTGATACCATGCCATTCGGCGTTAAGAATACCTTTTGATCTCAGCAGCATTATCATAACTTACAGAGAATATAACTACATCATTCACAATAAAACCACTTTGCATGTTATTGTTTCTTTTCTTATTCTTTCCTGTTATTTCTTCGTATCTTATTGTTCAGTAGGTGAATTATTTGTCTATATTCTGTTTGTTCTACACCAGCGTTATCGTAATTTACAAAAAAATGTGATGGTATCATCCTTCATCACTTCAGATGTCATTCCTTTCTTCATGCCTTCTGTGTTCTGTAACATTATGATCATGTTCAAGGAATGTGAGCGCATCATTCACCATGGTTCCCCATCGGGGAGAACCATGAGTTCGTGAATGAGAAGTCGTAGGATGAGTAAGCGGGTTCTCGCTTCCCTGGTGGGTATAGTAATGGTGTGGGTTGAGTTATCCATCACCGTTAACGATACGTACCTCCTTCGGGAGGGGCCGTGCCGTGGTCGATTAGGATTCGGACCTCAGTATCCGATCTGTTGGACCCCGGACAATACAGAAGGGCGAGGGAAGCTCTCTTTCATGTCTTTATCAGATGCTTCATGTTCCTGACATAATTATAACAATCTATTTGGAAAGGAGATATGGTACAGACTGAAAATCATTATAAAGTGACGCAATAATTACTTTCGTGCACACTAAGAATGCAGTCAATACTTAGAAATAAGAAGAAGTTAATCGGAAAGTGTCCGGAGACTTTTGATCATAAAGTGTATCTGCATTATCCATTAGGCCACAGATGCAATTTGGGAATCCAATTGATTAAATCTATGTAAACAAAACGAGAGTGGACTATGCCCAGCTAAAAAATATATTGAAAAACTTAATCTTAATTAATTTTTTTATCCACCTTGTCCACAAATGTGCTGACTCGTGCTAATGAGTTCGATTCATGTCAGATGTAGCTATCATGTCAGATTGCAGTTGACATTTTAGGTCAGATGCATTTAGTGGATTTGATGTACATTCATCATTAAGTGCTTCGTTGTTGTCCACCATCACCCGACATGATGGTGCTTTGCGTGAACTACATCTAATG